>CAEFZP010001699.1:0-24714 GCA_903064625.1 Mallotus villosus
TGCTCTTCTTGTCTGAGCGGGCCAGGTGGTAGCCATGGCAACGCATTCGCTCTTTCTTTTTCTTTTTTACTTGAACCTCCCCTCCACCTCCCACCCCCCCCCACTCACACACACACACACACACCACACCCCCACAAAAAAAAATGTTGCCCATCATTATGTATCATTAAAAACATACATATTAATGTACAAAAAGGGTGAGGGTTGAAGGGGAGAGGGGGAGAGGGGGGAGGGGGAGAGGGGGAGAGGGGGAGAGGGGGTATAATTTGGGGGTGAATCTGAAAAGAAAGGAAAAACACCTGAGAGGGGGGATGGGAGTCTGTTTGAATAAACAAGCTGTTTAGGGTTGGTCTTCCACGATAGGTACATTGTAATCCATACTATATCATTCTTGTTTTTATTGTATACATTGTTGATGATAATCGAAGCGTATATAGAAGGACTTGTTTAGGTGTAGATTATGTATTGATAGGCCGCTAAAAAAACTGTTAAGAGGAGCAAAAAAAATTTACATACCTTTAATTGTTACAAATGGTAAAATAAACTTGTTTATGATATAGCCTAATAGACCACGTAATGTTGACTGTTTTTTCGGGCTTAATAGAACGCAATAAATAAAGCTAGGCTATATCAAGGCCTACAAGGTCTGTAGGATAACTGTGTGTAAGATAAATAGACTGTAAAGAAAATGGTTTAAATTGGAACCAGTAGTGCTGGCAGATGACAGAAAACCGGCAATAATCATTTTCCAATCCACGATTAAACGGGATGTTGTTCTCTACTAACCCATTTAGTTTTTATACACAACCAACCGCCGACAAGGTTGCAAACAATTCTGAGCTTAATTACCTCCAGCTCATGTGGTTTGTCGCAACAACAAAAAAAACGATGTGTCAAATGACTGTTTCGAAGGTGGGTCACCAACACTCACCCATCCTTCTTCTGATCCACCACCCCAGCTAGAAGAGTCACGGCCTCGTCAGACAACCGGACGTCGGTGTGCGCGTGGAGGAACCGTGACACGAAGTCCTCTGGTGACATGAAGTCCTCATCGTTCTTCTTAACGCTTGCGTACTGAAACCACAACACAACATGTCAACACAATAAGGGCTATTGGTTTTCCGGAAAATACCACTTTCAGTCGTGGTGAATCTGTGGTTTATTCAACAACAAACAACATTCGAGAACTCACCTTCAAGAAAATGTCTTTCAGCTCAGTGGGGTCAGCTCTCCTCGTTAAGAATACCTGGAGAATAAAGTGATATTCAACGTTGTCATTTCCCCGTTTCGTTACAGATAAAAACATTCTCATTCTCGTTTTTTACGCTGTCATCTTTGGAATGATGCTTCATAACGTTCTCCATCCACTTGTATCAATCAAGCGTCGCTCGAGACGTCACGTGACACACATAGTAATGTTTAAGAAGTTTTGATAACTCGCGCGTCAATTAAATTTGACGCACCCGGGCTAACGTTAGCTCGCTAGTATTGTCTGTGGATACAATACTGTCCAGTGTAGCATCGCTGCTAACCAAGGTTATAATTGTCTGGTGCCGGTTACCAAGCAACGGCACGTTATTAACCGGTTGTATAGGATACACGACAGTGTAACAGGTGGAAAAACATAAATCTGCGTAATGTTCTGACATTCAGTAGAAGTTTGCATCACTTGGAATTCCTGCACCGCTTGTTGACTTTGACTTCAGCAGGTAGTATAGGGCGCCTAGCTACTATAAAGCCCCAATGTCATTGCCGAGTGGCTAATGATAACCTCCGACATCCTCTTATCCCAGCTAACACCTCGTTAGATAGTCTTCTGGCCAGCTAGTTGATAAGCCAGGAATTGTTCTTGTTTTTGTGTTAAGGTCCGTGTATAATGGCCGTGTTGGTCTGTTTTACCAAATGTTTAATTGCAGAAAGAATAATTATTCTTGGCGGAAAGTAATCTTACCTTCGCAGCCATAGTGAACAAGCTTACTGTCAACTAAACCGCTTCACTTCCTGATGCGTGACGACGTTCCCATGGAAATCACGCGCGGGAGGGGGAAAGGGATAACAGCGGATGAAGCGTGCACTCGGTGTGTGGAACGGTCAACCGGGGATGTCAGGTGGTCACAACCGGCCACGGTGTATAACGTCCGCGTTACAGTGTTTGTACGTGTGACTGCTTAACGGAATAATCAGTTAATAGGTACATGATGTTAGAATATTACATATTTGTAACTCAGGCAACACATGCACGTCTGTAGCCTATTTGAACTTTATAAATGTTAATCTAATTCCGTGGCCATACAGTGACTGTCTAATGAGGACAATCTCCCTCTGCAGATATAAGCATGAAAATAAACTAGACTTCTTCCTCTACGGTCCTATAAATGTAGTCATATAGCCTACTATATTTCCTACCGGTGCAACCCATCCGTAGGCTACCCTACGCTTTGTTCCAGAGAGAGGAGAGGAGGAAAAGAGAGAGGAAGAGAATTCCATGACTACAAAAGCAAAGGTTAAGATTACTCACAGCATAAAAACAATTTAAAAGGGAGCAAAAGGCCTCTAATGGCCGATGGGTCTTCAAAGAAAATGCATTTAGCGCTCAAAATAATTCATAGCTTTTTGCCGGTGGCTTTTCAGCTTCCTCGAGGCCCAGCGGGTACTACTGTATTTTTCTCAGCAGGCTCTCTCGTGCTCTTCGCAAAATGGCTTTGGCCCGAGCAGAGCCCGCACCCCCTGCAAATATTGATGGCACCGAGTTTATCGTTTATTGGAAAAATGGACGTAAGTAATGTTTTATGAGCCAATGCAATCTTATAACCTGTATTTCATTTGATCATATGACAATATTTGACAAGATTGATGATTTGATCTCTTGACATGTTATAGCGCAGCACTGCCAATCTTAACATTTGAAGACACTTATTTGTGGCATTTACTGTAGCTTGCCTAAGGAGACATGTTGTGTGTTCAGTTTCAAGGCATTAGTTCCTCGTATATGGTCCATAATCGTTTCAGAAATAAAACATAAACGCTCGGGTTCGTGAGAACATCCCCGAACTGTAATATATTCGCATGAGAAACATTCAGAGATTGCAACCATTTCTTAGAATTCTTCCCTTTTTTTAAAGACAGATTTCGTAAATAAACACTGTTACGGTGGGTCTAAACAGTGACGTGGCCTCCCGTGGTGATTGGATAATAGGGATAAACCCAATAACCTTTGATCCGTCATATAACCCCAGGGTCACCTCTGTCTCTCCCCGAGGACCCACGCGCCCCGACAGGATGACTGATGACGACAGACGTTCGTCGCATGCTCGAGCCTCTATTTTTAACCCCCTAAATCCGGCATCTTAAAAATAGACTTAAAAGTCATAAACAAATGATTAATAGGCCACTTTGGGGCCTCCCTTGCCAACCAGAGAGACTCACTATTACTGGTCAATAATTGAGGGGCCCTAAGGGGTTGAAGGGGTTAAAGACTTTCTATTAAAAGCAACAGAGATGAGAGGATGTGTTCTCGATAAAGTTGTGTCTCAGTTTGAAACGCTGACAGGTTAATGATCCCCCTCTCTGATAGGCCGAGGCTGTAAATGGTCAGTTCACTCTTACTTTTATTGCTTTCGTCTGTCAGTCACTCAAACGTCTTTTTTTCTTCTTTATAAGTGGACTCACATAGTTGGACAGCTTTATAGTAATACCCACACCAGGTTTTTTATATTACTTTTCTCCGTTTCTTTTGTGACTTCTGAGTAGAGAGTAAGTTTAGACTGTATTTTATGTGGAATGGAAGCTAATGGAATCCCATGGATGCATTCATGCAATGAAAGGAGATTCGGACGATTATGAACGTGGGGAAGGGAGAACGTTCTAGATTTAAAAGAACCCTCTGGCCTTGCTTTGTAGCATGTCTATTAGCGAAGGTAGCAAAACCTTTTTAGTATTCCTAACCCCATATTGAAAGCCCACTGGAGATCAGGATTGGACAAGTTGTGTGATTAACATATGTATTGTTAAATGACCCGATATGGGCACATTGTGGCCCGTGTCAAGCCTGAACTCACAAAGTTAATTCCGAAAGTCGTTAAATCTCGGCTAGCGATAATTCTAAGCGTAAACGTCACCGTGGAAACACCCCGTGGCTCCGGAGCTCTCCGTGTGACACGCAAAGAAAAATGTCAAGAAGCCGTAAACAGCTCCCATTGTGCAACAACAAGAAACCATGCGAACTGACAGCTCACCAAAAGCAGTTTTTATATAACGTGGGAGGTTGACACCAGACCACACTGGAGACACAGCATCCAGAGGGGGGAAGGTTCGGGGGGAGGCTAGGGGGGAGGTTAGGGGGGAGGTTCGGGGGAAGTCTGGTCTGCATTAGACGAGGCCAGGAAAGAACAGCCATCCTTTAAAAAAGGAAAAAATATATATAATTCTCATAGAAATCCATCGTTATGGTACGAAGAAATCTAAAAGTATTTAATGACAGCTCATATGCTGATTCATTTATGATACATATAGCTATAATGACAGGTAATATTTAGTTTCCCGACATAGAAAGTGTCCACTTTGTCCACCTGTCCTGTTTCTGGCAGTATGACTAATCATCCGCCTCTGTTCTGACTACAGGAAGCTCTCAGAAGATGTAATATTATTATTCAGATCCACAATATCTCTGTTCTGACTACAGGAAGCTCTCAGAAGATCTAATATTATTATTCAGATCCACAATATCTCTGTTCTGACTACAGGAAGCTCTCAGAAGATGTCATATTATTATTCATATCCACAATATCTCTGTCCTCGCTATGTGTTGGAAATCAGCCTTCGATTAGAAGTCTGTTAAATCTGAGAACAGACTGGTTGTACCATGTGGGCAGAGGCCTGACTGGAGGCCTGGGGTTGAATGCTTGACCCTTGGCTGCATGTCTTCACCTCTCTCTGTCTCTGTCTCTCCTACCTCTACCTATACATATCTCTCTCTACCCCTCTAGCTCTCTACCTCTACCTATACATATCTCTCTCTCTCTCTACCGCTCTCTATCTCTCTCTCTACCTCTACCTCTCTCTCTCTCTCTACCTCTACCTATACCTATCTCTCTCTACCTCTCTACCCCTCTCTCTACCTCTACCTATCTCTCTCTCTCTCTACCTCTCTCTCTCTCTCTCTCTACCTCTACCTCTACCTATACATATCTCTCTCTACCCCTCTCTCTACCTCTCTCTCTACCTATATCTCTCTCTCTCTCTCTCTCTCTCTCTACCTCTCTCTACCTCTCTCTCTCTCTCTCTCAAACTTCACTTTAAAAAACGTCCAATAAAGGATGGAAAATTCCCCCCAAATATATCTTAAAATAGAAAGGTCTTACCAACCATCCTAAGCCGTCAGGTTCCAGTAGCATCACATCCCTCCTGCACCAGACTGGCAGAGCAAACACCATATCTGTACCCTGACCAGCCCCCTCTGTTTACTCAGATATAATTCTGTGTTTGAACAACATCCTAACTGAGCCAGTCTAAATCACTCTGGTTCCATTCAGACGTGGTAAGGGATGAACTGATGTGACAGAACTATGGTAGCGATCACAAGTTTGCCAAACATGGTAATTAGTGTTTTGTTAATAGACAGTGTGTACGGCGAGTCTCACCAAACCTCTTTTATTAGGACGAAGAAAAAGTAGCGAAACAAACGTTGTTGTGGAAGATGATTCATAGTCAACGTGTTTCCTGTAACTTACCTCTTATTACCTGTAAACCATGAACACACACACACACACACACCGCCTCCTGCTTGGCTGTTTTCTGTAAGCTCAGATGAGGAGGCAGTCGTCTGGAGGGATCTGGTTAGCATCGCTCATGTCAGATGAGGAGTTACACTAACCATGCCTGGACTCTCCAGCACAGCACAGCCCCTAGAGAGAGGGGCACCACGCCTGAGGGCATCTGGGATGGGCTCAGGGTGGGCCGGGGTGGGGGGGGTGGAGCGGCAGGGACAAGCTGAGCGGGGAGGAAGAGGGGTGGGGGGGGGGTTCTGGAGGGCGAGGTGGGGGGTGCAAGGGGGAGAGGTGGGGGGTGCAAGGGGGAGAGGTGGGGGGTGCAAGGGGGAGAGGTGGGGGGTGCAAGGGGGAGAGGTGGGGGGTGCAAGGGGGAGAGGTGGGGGGTGCAAGGGGGAGAGGTGGGGGGTGCAAGGGGGAGAGGTGGGGGGTGCGAGGGGGAGAGGTGGGGGGGCGGCGGGGATTGAGAAGGTCCAGACAGGCAGCAGGTCTGAGTCTCTCTCCACAACACAAGGGTCCTTAGACCTGCAGACCAGGGCACAGGTCCCACCCTGAGCAGACCTGCAGACCAGGGCACAGGTCCCACCCTGAAGCAGACCTGCAGACCAGGGCACAGGTCCCACCCTGAAGCAGAGTAAGTGAACCCAGATGCTGCCGCAGCCCTGCTGGTGGAGAGGGGAACAGGGGAACGGGACTTCCCTTCGATTTCTGCGCTTTCTCATAATCGCTGATCACAGAGGGCCGCTAAGAAGCATTGTTGGGGGACGGGTGGGGTGGGGGAACAAGATCACCAGCTTCATGTGTTTTCCTCTTCCTAGGAAGCTTCCAGCTGGCTGTGGAGTTTACAACAGGAGAGTCTGTGTATCCGTGCATGTGTGTGTGTGCGTACCGTATGTGTGGGTGGGTGTGCACTAGTTGGATGTTAATTCAGTATCATTTGGAATATACAGTAGAGTAGGCTCTCCATTTATACTCATGAGAAAACGCACAGTGGAGGGGTGAAGGGCAGTAATGGCTGCTGTCACCGTGACGACAGCCCCTGTCCTGGGTGACACCTACCTGTCTTTCCTTTCACAGGAAAGGTTTGGCTTGCTGTCTGCCCCCCGCCGCCCAGTCCCAGTCACTCTGTATGTCCTCGTTTCAAACAGCTCGTGTTTCTCATTTCATGTTCCCACCTTGAATCTGATCGTCTCTCTGAGAACGCAGAGGGTGGCATGCTACAGTTCAAGAAAATCATTTTACAAAACAAACTACACAAGATGAAAATAAACAAGTGTGAGTCCTTCACTTTTCTTACTGGTTGTAAGTGTGTTTTTTCCCAGCAGACTGTAGCTGTGTTTCTTAGCAGAGACCCCTGCAGTAACCCCAGTCCTGATTGGATACTCCTGCAGTAACCCCAGTCCTGATTGGAGACTCCTGCAGTAACCCCAGTCCTGATTGGATACTCCTGCAGTAACCCCACTCCTGATTGGATACTCCTGCAGTAACCCCAGTTCTGATTGGATACTCCTGCAGTATCCCCAGTCCTGATAGGACACTCCTGCAGTAACCCCAGTCCTGATTGGAGACCCCTGCAGTAACCCCACTCCTGATTGGATACTCCTGCAGTAACCCCAGTTCTGATTGGATACTCCTGCAGTATCCCCAGTCCTGATAGGACACTCCTGCAGTAACCCCAGTCCTGATTGGATACTCCTGCAGTATCCCCAGTCCTGATTGGAGACCCCTGCAGTAACCCCAGTCCTGATTGGAGACCCCTGCAGTAACCCCAGTCCTGATTGGAGACCCCTGCAGTAACCCCAGTCCTGATTGGAGACTCCTGCAGTAACCTCAGTCCTGATTGGACAGACGTACCTGATGCCAGCCAGATGCACCGTCCTGAAATACACACCAGCTCTTTGTTTGCTGCAGTTTGCATTTAGACTTGTTTCTTTACAACGACCCTCTCTCTCTCTCTTAGTC
Source organism: Mallotus villosus (assembly GCA_903064625.1). Classification (NCBI taxonomy): domain Eukaryota; kingdom Metazoa; phylum Chordata; class Actinopteri; order Osmeriformes; family Salangidae; genus Mallotus; species Mallotus villosus. Next base: position 7,728 of record CAEFZP010001699.1, read on the forward strand.
TCTTAGTCTCTCTCTATCTCTCTCATAGTCTCTCTCTATCTCTCTCTTAGTCTCTCTCTATCTCTCTCTTAGTCTCTCTCTATCTCTCTCTCTATCTCTCTCTATCTCTCTCGTAGTCTCTCTCTTAGTCTCTCTCTCACACAGATCTCACTGGCACACAGATGCTGCAGTAAGAAGTGCACATTTCCTTTTTCATTTGGGTAAGCCTCATCTGTTTGATCTCTCGGTTCAGTTCACGACGACTGAAACCTCTGAAATCAGAACGCTTGTCAGTCGAGGAAGAACATCATTCTTCCAGAGCAGGCCAGGCCTTGGAGAGGCCTGGGAGAGGCTGTGGAGGCTTGGGAGAGGCTGAGGAGGCCTGGGAGAGGCTGTGGAGGCCTGGCAGAGGCTGGGGAGGCCTGGGAGAGGCTGTGGAGGCCTGGGAGAGGCTGAGGAGGCCCGGGAGAGGCTGTGGAGGCCTGGGAGAGGCTGAGGAGGCCCGGGAGAGGCTGTGGAGGCCTGGCAGAGGCTGTGGAGGCCTGGCAAAGGCTGTGGAGGCCTGGCAGAGGCTGGGGAGACCCGGGAGAGGCTGTGTGTGTGTGTGTGTGAGAGAGATGGAGGGGGGGGGCACATGCCTGTGCAGTCTGCTGGATGCTTGTGTGTGTGTGTGTGTGTGTGTGTGTGTGTGTGTGTGTGTGTGTGTGTGTGTGTGTGTGTGTGTGTGAGAGAGAGAGAGGGGGGGTCTGCTGGATGCTTGTCCTGCCTCGGGGCATGTTGTGGAGCAGTGTTGTTGTCTTGTGAACAGACAGCTGCTCACATGATTAATAGTTTCCTTGTTGGGCTCTGTACTGTTGGCAGTCTCCTCCGCCCTCCCACCCAGAGCCCCCCCCCCTCCCTGCTCCTCCCCCCTCCCTCCCCTCCTCCCTCCCTCACTCTCCTCCCTGTGCTGGTTTGTCTCAGCAGATCTTCCTCGGGGTAGTTCTGAGACGGCCCACCGTGGAGTGCTGGCCGAGGCAGTGAGCAGACTGTGTGGTTTGAAGGCCGGCGTCGTTTCTGGGAGGACGTCGGTCTTGGCGGCCTGACGACCGTCACGCTGGAGTCCAAAGTATTCCCAGAACGCCGGCACGAGGTCATCAACAAGGCGGCCATTGTTTGGAAACTGTGGGACTGGCTGTAATTGCATGTATCTTTTTAAACGTGAATAAAATGGCGATCGATAAAGGGCCCGTTTATCACAAGTCACAGGAGTGGGCCGAAAGCTCGTCTCTGATTGGTCATCGGCAGCGCGGTTCGCATCTCCAGCGTACGTGGGAGAGTCTGTGAGCCACATGATTGATTAATTACACTGATCAGACCAGTGATAATCCCCTGGAGATGATAATAACCAGGAGAGTGGCTAATTGCTCCTGGTGAAAAGCCTCTCATAGTGTCTCCCATGTTTTGTTAATTTTTTCGGTCCCTCACCGTCCGACGACATTACGTGCACTAGGATGACTGCGTACGGTGCACACGACCTAGCGCGGGGAGGAGGGGGGGGGGACGGGGGACGGGGGGATGAAGAGGAGTACAAAATAGCAAACAAATCCTAATTGCCGGGTATCACAGAAGGACGTGTGGATGGAGGGCGGAAGACGACACAGCAGGGTGCTTGCTGAGGACGTCACGTAAAAACACCGTCATCTTCAGAGACTCATTCAGCCCGGTTCCACATGGTAGAGTTTAATGATTATGTGAAGATGGCTCTTCACCAACACTGACTAGGCTGTTTATTAGCTGTTAATCAGACGAGCGCATGGCTCTGTGTGTGTGTGTGTGTGTCTGTGTGTGTCTCTGTGTGTGTGTGTGTCTCTGTGTGTGTGTCTCTGTGTGTGTGTGTGTGTGTGTGTGTCTCTGTGTGTGTGTGTGTGTGTGTGTGTGTGTGTCTCTGTGTGTGTGTCTCTGTGTGTGTTGTGTGTGTGTGTGTGTGTGTCTCTGTGTGTGTGTGTGTGTGTGTGTGTGTCTGTGTGTGTGTGTGTGTGTTGTGTGTGTCTCTGTGTGTGTGTGTGTGTGTCTCTGTGTGTGTGTGTGTGTGTGTGTGTGTGTGTCTCTGTGTGTGTGTGTGTGTGTGTCTCTGTGTGTGTGTCTCTGTGTGTGTGTGTGTGTGTGTGTGTCTCTGTGTGTGTGTGTGTGTGTGTGTGTGTGTGTGTGTCTCTGTGTGTGTGTGTGTGTGTGTGTCTGTGTGTGTGTGTGTGTCTGTGTTGTGTGTGTGTGTGTGTCTGGTGTGTGTGTGTGTGTGTCTTGTGTGTGTGTGTGTGTGTCTGTGTGTGTGTGTGTGTGTGTGTGTGTGTGGTGTGTCTCTGTGTGTGTGTGTGTGTGTGTGTGTGTGTGTGTGTGTGTGTGTGTGTGTGGTGTGTGTGTGTGTGTGTGTGTGTGTGTGTGTGTGTGTGTGTGTGTGTGTGTGTGTGTGTTGTGTGGTGTGTGTGTGTGTGTGTGTCTCTGTGTGTGTGTGTGTGTGTGTGTGTCTCTGTGTGTGTTGTGTTTGTGTGTGTGTGTGTGTGTGTCTGTTGTGTGTGTGTGTTGTTGTTGTGTTTCTTGTGTTGTGTGTGTTTGTGTCTCTTGTGTGTGTGTGTGTGTGTGTTTGTGTGTGTGTTGTGTTTGTGTTGTTTTTTCTTTGTGTGTTTGTGTTTTTGTTTCTTTTGTGTGTCTTGTGTGTGTTCTGTGTTGTTTGTGTGTGTGTTCTCTCTGTGTGTGTGTTTGTTTGTGTGTGTGTGTGTGTGTGTTGTGTGTGTGTGTGTGTGTGTGTGTTGTGTGTGTGTGTGTGGTGTGTGTGTGTGTGTGTGTGTGTGTGTGGTGTGTGTGTGTGTGTGTGTGTGTGTGTTGTGTGTGTTGTGTGTGTGTGTTTGTGTGGTGTGTGTGTGTGTGTGTTGTGTGTGGTGTTGTGTGTGTGTGTGTGTGTGAAGACCCAGGTCGCACAGTGAGGAGGATGCACACACTGATCACTTAGGAAATCTCTTCTTTACGGCTCAAATGAATGTGACCTTTGTGACTCAGTAAGATTTTACGTTCGTAAATGATGGGTAACAGATGCGTACGGGAATAACTCAATGTTGTCTAAACATAAATTTAAAAAAAAAGGTGTTGGCCCTGTGTAAACAACGATGCATTGGCCTGTAACCGTTCAATTCAATTATTTCATTAGCTACGGTGTTTATATAGATACTGTAGAAACACGATATCTCCTTGTAATTACAAGTGTTGGATCAGTGCCTGCAGATCCCTGGATCACATTCCCATAACTGTGCTCTGCTCAGTGTTGATGGTGTGATTATACAAGCGTTCCAGAGGAATTCCTCCCAGACCAAAGGAAGGGAGACAGCAGAGAAGAGAAGGAAAGTAGAAGGAATGTCATAAACTGCAGTTCTGTAAAAGAGAATTCCATAATTCAGACTGACATAAAACCTAAGTCTGTGTTTTCATAGTGACTCAACCGCCAGTGATGCTGTTAAAAGGAAACATGCCCTCCGCCTGCTTTCTGTGTGTGAACACGTCAAGGCTGGTTACGGCTCCGTCGACTCTAAACACCACTGAAGCTACAGTTGTGATCCTACTGTCTGAGCTGCGCAATGTCATGTTCACATGCTATGATGAGTATATATCCCCTTTAAACTGTGTGTGTGTGTGAGTGTGTGTGTGTGTGTGTGTGTGTGTGTGAGTGTGGGGGAAAGATGGAGAAACAGATGGGTAGGATGGGAAATCAAAATCGAGATCTTTGTAGTCACCGGGCCGATCGTGTGACCTGACAGTTCCAACAGACTGCAGGGAGTCCTCAACACTCCCAGTTCACTTTCCCCCGTCGCAGAGAGAAATCCCCGTTTCCCTCCATTCATCTCTACCCTGAAATCTGGGATTAGGTTTGCGTCTGTGACCCTGTAGCACTCCTAATCCGGTCCTCGGTCAGTCCTTTGTGTTGCTAGGAGAGCACGAGCCAGACCATAATAACCCATGGTCCTGCTTGACTCTGGTCTCTGTCCAACCCTGGGGTGTCTCTCTCTGTCTCCTGCCAGTGCCCCCCCCCCTGCTCTCCCCCCTCTCCCTCCCCCCTCTCCCCCCCCCTGCTCTCCCTCCCCCCCTCTCCCCCCCCCTCCCTCTCCCCCCCCTCCCCCCCTCTCCCTCCCCCCTCTCCCTCCCCCCCCTCCCCCCTCTCCCCCCCCCTCTCCCTCCCCCCCCCTCCCCCCCCTCTCTCCCTCCCCCCCCCCTCCCTCCCCTCCCCCGGTATAAACAGGCAGGCCTTTGTCACATGAAGGAGGGAGTCCTCTTCCTCGTTATTATTTTCTGAAGTAATTACACCTTATTATCAGTGTTTACTTTAGAGGGGGTCGGTGCAGGTGTGGGCCGGCTGGCTGTGGGTGGTGGAGACGGTCTGTATCTGCTCAACTATTCGCCCTCCGAGAGCCTTTTTTCCTTTTTTTTTCTTCCCCAGCTCGAGGTTTTTTGGGGGTATTGTCGCTAGCAGCGCACTCTACCGCTAATTTCAGACCCCACAAAGAAACGTGCAATTAGCCCTATTATTGTAGCAGCTGCACTCCCTGCTCGGCGTCGGGCCTCCTCTCTGCCTCCTCCGGAGCGCTGCGGAGGAGCGAAGGACCCCGCTGCGGAGGAGAGCCTGGAGCGATGGCTGAGCCCACCAGCGCCTGGAAGAAGAGGAAAATATAGCCTTGGTGGCTGGTGTGTCCTCCATGTCCGCACAGCGGGGGGGCTCCGCTGGAGCAGAGGGCTGGAGAACAATACCCCTGCCCTCTCTCGCTCTGTGGTGCTGTAACCGTGTATTAGTCCATCCAAACAGCTGAGGAGCTCTGCCTGTCGGGCCGTGGGGCCGTGGGGTGGAAGATCAGCCTTTGTGGTCTGACAAAAGGAGATGTAGAAAGCTTGCTTTTGTTAGATGTAATTTAATCTTTAATACATTGAAATATTGGTTTTAAATGAAGTCAGATTTATCTTCTAAAGGAAATTCTTACTGGTTGCTTCGAGACCTGCGAAGCGATTGAGTTTGTGATCGATCGATAACTGGGGAAAATGGGGCCAGTAGCCAAGTCAAGGTAAATCATGCGGATCATGAATGAAGGACAAAAAAATGTTATACGCAAATAAAAGTGATTACAGGGATGAATAAAAGGGACGAAGCCACAGCGGAGGACACGAGCGTGGCGATGAATACCGGGGCCCTGCCCCCACGCCACCACCAGGGACCAATCACACGCTCCGAGCACAAACAAAATGGCCGAGAAGGTCCTCCACTGAGTCTTTCACTTAGCGATTCTCTCACTCTGATGGTTTTCTAACAGTTAGAATAATGATCCGGCCCAAGCCACTTAAGTTTCAAGGGCGTAGGCAGATCGAGGTTCCTTTTGTGTGAGAAAGTCATACCTTACATTCACCTGACAGCAGCTTTCACTTGCCTTTTCCTGACTTCATAAAGGCTGTTTTTCTTTTTTTTAAAGATAGAAAGGTACCTTATTTTTCATTAGGTACGTGGATACAGCTCTCGTGTCCTGTAATCCCCAAAAGCAGAGGAGGATATGATCGTGTATCTGTAAGACTGCTCTGATTCACAGGGGAGAGGATGCCCTGTGATGAGATGAGCGGTTGTGATAATCACGAGTAAACAGGGAGCGTCTCGTCTCCGGGGACAACAAACGACCTGTGTCCTCATGGGGGATTACAGGTGACACATCTGTGGGTGTGGAGCTGCGTTTACACACTCCTTACACACGCCTGTGTCAACACAAGTCAAGAAACATTAAGGCATCGTTTTTAAGAGGGCCTGTCTACATCTCATCCTATATTTATTTTATTCAGTTTAATTTATCATCGTGGATTTATTATAGTCACGTAATCTATCAATACTAAATTATGATGTTTTACATTTTAAATGTTTAAAATGCAATTTAAACTGCCAACTGTTGTACCAATAGACCAATGGTGTCCATTCAGAACTTGACATAAGGAACCGTTAATCTGTAAATTTGACGTTCTCTCCTGACAGTTGTGTTCGTATCAACGTACCTGTTTGTCTGTTAGACGCCAGGAAGGTGCCGCCATCTGACAAACGCCAACAAGAGGACAGACGTACGCAGGGGAGACGGGCCAGGTCTTACTGGCCAGACGAAGGCCTCTCCTCCGAGCGGGACGGGTCTTACTGGCATCCATTTCATCTCATTAAGACCCTGGAACCGAGTCCGTCGGCGCAGGGAGAAATCATTCTGCCGGGGGAGTGTGGCTGGGTAAATTGTCCTCCGGTTCAGAGCGGGGTCCCTGCTGTGCTGAGCGGAAGAGAGAGGCTGGTCGTCAGCAGGGCAGGCCCAGGCAGGGCAGGCTGGGGCAGGGCAGGCAGAGGCCCCATGCTGTGGCCCCCCTCCCTGGCTCTGACAAACACGGCCGTGGATAATCTCTCCTTCAGGGACTCAGCCCAGCCCCACAGGCTCCCAGGGTCGGGCTGTTACACCGAGAGCTGCACAGGGAGCACTGCACAGGGAGCGCTGCACAGGGACTGGCAAACTGGCTCTGACAGTGTGTGTTCGTTCTGCACACACCACACACACTGCTTATGAACACCTCTCCACTTTTCTCTCCCTTTGACACACACACACACACACAGTGTGTGCCTCTCCTCTGACTCAATCCCCACGACTGCTCATTTCACAGCTCTCTATAGGAGTGTGTCCACTGGAGAAGCTTGTGGTCGTTGGGAAAACACAGAACATCCCTAGAAAGAATTCTGTGGAGCACTCGACATGTTACTACCACCATGCATACAAAACTCTATTGTTAAAAAAAATGTGATGTTGAGTGCGTCAAAGGCCAATAATTACCAGACTATTATAGGTAGGTTAAGTGTTGTGTTGGCAGTAATGCCACATTAGAGATCAATGGCCCTAAAAAAGCGGATTTAAATTGATGTTAAAATCGGGGCATGGACCTAAGTGGTCTTTATGCTAAAACAAAACATTTCAAATTATGGATTTCTTTTCAAGTAGTGGCTTAATTGACATAATGTAAAAAAACAGTGTTAAGAGGTACACAGTAAGAGCACTGGGGGCATGTGGAGTCTTCTTGTTTAAACAAAGTATCTACGCAACTAAACCTTATTTAAACCTGCATCTAAACATGCTCATATAAATCAGAGGTAGTTAGAAGAACAATGACAACAGCCAAAAGTCAAATTTCCTTCTCAACATTTTACTTTTTATGGTTTCCTACAAAAAAGAAGAAGAACAAGAATCAAATGAACAATCTGCATCCTCCCCTCCTACAGTGTACGAGCTGAGGACTCGGCGACAGGGGGAGGCTAAACGCTGGTTCAGCTGCGGCTACGACGTCTCCATCTTGTATCCGTGTTTCTCCAGCTCAGCTCTGCAGGCAGAGAGAGAGAAAGGGAGAGACAGAGAGAGAGAGACACACAGAGAGAGAGACACACAGAGAGAGAGACAGAGAGAGAGAGAGACACACACAGAGAGACAGAGAGAGAGAGAGAGACAGAGAGAGAGACAGAGAGAGAGTGTGCGAGAGAGAGAGAGAGAGAGAGACAGAGAGAGACAGAGAGAGAAGAGAGAGAGATAGAGAGAGAGAGAGAGATAGCAGAGAGATAGAAAGGTGAGATCAAGTCAGACAGGGTGATTACAGGCGGCAGTTGACACATAAGGGCCCTCCTCTATTGATTGAGAGGAACGTTATGAAATCGGAGTGAAAAAACCTGCCGTAATGGAGGCTGCTATGGCTTCATGATGATTAGCTTACAGTGGACCGACCGGGCTATACCCTTTAACAATAATGACATCTTAAGTCTTCAGAAAATGATTTAATAGCAGCTATCCTAATGTGTCTGAATAAAACAATGCCATATCATTGCCTGAAGAACACTCAATGAAAACAGTCTGGCCGTTGCAGTCTTGACAACAGCCGATTATTCAGCCAGGATGTGAATGTAAACACGCTTTACTGACAGTCTTCTACGGTGTCCTGCAGGGTTCCATATGAAACCATAGCAACGACTCAGGCCTAGAACATCCACAAGCTCCCGCCAGATACAAACAACTATGATGTCATCTTCAGATCGATGACATCATCTAACAGCCAGCAAACACATGCCCCAGACACAGTAGCAAGCAGACACTTTCACGGTGTCCATTATGAACGAAGATATTTATTATGAATGAACAGATGCTTTCATCCAAAGCTACAGGTTGTTCTGAAACACTGTGGCCTTTACATTTACATTTAGTCATTTAGCAGATGCTCTTATCCAGAGCGACTTACATAAGTACAGGGACATTCCCCCCCGGGCAAGTAGGGTGAAGTGCCTTGCCCAAGGACACGTCATTTTTTGCAAGGCCGGGGAATCGAACCGGCAACCTTAAGATTACTAGCCCGATTCCCTAACCGCTCAGCCACCTGACTCCCTTTATTTCCTCAGGCGTAGTGATGTGTGTATCCAATGGCACCAATGCCATCATGAGTTGCCTCATGACTTAATGACATGTCTTAATAGTTTTACTGAATGTCGAGCTCAACTCAAACTTCTGTCTATGCACCTCTGTGTGCACTGCTAACATGCTGATATTATATCATTATACTATGGTAGCTGGTGGCTGAGCGGTTAGGGCAATCGGGCTAGTAATCTGAAGGTTGCCGGTTCGATTCCCCGGCCGTGTCAAAACAATTACGTTGTGTCCTTTGGGCAAAGCACTTCACCCTACTTGCCTCGGGGGGAATGTCCCTGTACTTACTGTGAGTCGCTCTGGATAAAGGCGTCTGCTAAATGACTAAATGTGAACGTTTGATTTAGAATGACAATCGGTCCTTTTAATGCATGTGTATGTGGAACAGTTGGCTATTTCAAACCGTTCCAATCACACCAATAAAAAGCCCAATATGTGAACCATATTTGATTGAAACCACATGACATAACAAAGTAGCACATGTAAATATGAGCAACATAGTGAAATGCTTCTGGTCAATATGTCGAGTCTGTCACAAATCTACGTTCATCGGTGAAACCTTCCAAAACGGGTTAAATTAGCGGGTTACCTGAGCTGGTTGGAAAAGTCGTCCTCTACGTTGTCATCGTCCCAGTTATCTTCCCACACGTGGGCGTCTTCATCCTCGTCCAGCCCCGTCCAATCTACCCGGGGAAGGGGGGGAAGAGAAAGGGAGGAGAGAGAGAGAGAGGGAGGGGAGAGAGGGAGGGGGGGAGAGAGGAGAGAGATTAATACACTTCTGTTACTCTGTCTTTAGCATGCTAACTATGACTGTGTACTGTGAGTCGAGGTTGATACCATTTCAGTTGTAGTAGAACGGTAAATTGTCATTCCCAGCGTCAACTGTAGCCTAGCTATTTTGCTAGTTTACGATTGAACTGCTAGTTTACGATTGAACTGCTATTTGAATATATACGGTTTACAATCCCACATCTCAAAAGTAAACCACGCCAACAATATCCATACTAGCTGGATGTCTTATCACATTACGTAGTCAATGATGAATCCCCAAATAGTTTGCAAACCAAAAGCTTCAAGTGCAGTTTAGCTCTTTCGCTAGCTAGCCTGGCTAGCAACGTACTTGCCTAGTCCAGTACTAGTGTGTATTTAGCTTAGCTAGCTAGCTGAGTCACTGTTGTTTGGCCCATTCTAAATCACGTTTAAATGAGACTAAACGTGTCTACAGATTAAAAACGCCCAACCACCCGTCTATATAAATACATTTTCTATTTACCCTCTGCTGGAAATTCTTCAAATTCATCGTCCTCCTCTAATAATCCCAAATCCACAGTCTGTTTCTTGTCCGACATGTTTGTCACTGAGCTCCTTGTGTCTGCTGCGTTAACAGAGGGACTTCTGGGATACTGGCGGGTGCTGCGCATGAGCAGAGTGCTCGTCAACGTCTTGGCTCACCTGCAGCGCAGGAACCTAAACTAGTATTTGGCCGCTGTATGATTTTACATTTGCGGATGTTCCATTACAAAACACACACGCACAACATTGTTTATGTAGAGATCTCAATTTAAGGGACAAATGCTTATTCTGCTCCGCGTGGCCTGTTGAAATAATGAACCACCAGCCCATTTTAGGATGTAGTTTAGACAAATGAAAGTGCACGTTGACCACAAAACCACACGCGCGCCACAATGAAAATTACCCTGCAGCTGTCTTATACTGACAGACGTTGAAAACCTCAATTTGGGCTTTGCTCACTTATTCTATTTTCAAATTATTTTGCAATCATCATAAGCCTTTACACATGACAATGCCACAACACGTGCTGGGAGAGCGAGCCCTGGAATGGGTCAGGAGAAACAGTCAATCCCGATGGAAAAAACGGGTGTGAAACATAACCTCGTGTAGCCTAACCTACAGCAAACAAAACCCAAACCTCTGTTATTACTTTTAATGTTTTGTATACACACCAAGCAAGCACGTATGTATTCAATTAAATCTGCTTTGGCTTGCACATGGCCAGACAGTCACAACATCACAGCAGAGCAAATACAGGACCATTCAGCCAGTTAACATCTCACTCTCCTAGAACACAGGAGAGAACTCCCCCTCCAACTGGTAACATTAGTTTGAAAAATGGTTTTATTTACCGCTAGAGATATCAGTCTACTGTATAAGCTCCTTATCTATGACATGTCATCACCTCTGATCACAGAGAGGAGTCTGGGAAATTGTGTTCCCTCTGCATACCTGAGACTGCTGTTACTCTATGGCGCCTGGAGTCTCTCCCTCTCTGGGGGGAGGGGGGGAGAGAGGGAGTGGGAGTGAGGGGGAGAGAGGGAGGGAGGGAGGGAGGTAGGGAGGGAGGGAGGGAGGGAGAGAGGGAGAGGGAGAGGGAGAGGGGTGGAGGGAAGGAAGGAGGGAAGGAGGGAAGGAGGAAGGAGGGAGAGAGAGGGAGAGAGGGAGAGGGAGGGAGGGAGTGAGGGGAGAGAGGGAGGGAGGGAGGGAGAGAGAGAGAGAGAGAGAGAGAGAGAGGGAGAGAGAGAGAGGGAGGGAGTGAGGGTGGGGAGGGAGGGAGGGGAGGGGGTGGAGGGGTGAGGATGAGGGGTGAGACAGAGCTATCCAGACATACCTTCCAGACTTTCGCTGCCGCAGCCTTCCAATCGCATCACGTCTTTTCACACAGCACCCCCCCTCCATGAGTCCCCCCTCACAGAGACACAGAGAGGGAGAGTCCAGCCCAGCCAGCCTGTCTCCCCTGCCTGCCGCCTCTATCACCCCCCAGATCACCACACAGCCTTGAGGTGTCCCAGACTGGGGGAGGGCGGAGGGAGGGTGGAGAGCGAGCGGACCGAGGGTCCTCATGGAACAGCCATCGTCCACCCTCCCTCCCCTCCACCCCCAGCCTCATCCCTCTCCACCTGACAGATCCCTTTCTCTGATTACGAGACAGACGAGACTCTTTCCTACCGACCAGAGAAAGTGACAACACACAGGAACACGTCGCTATTCTGCCTGCTTGGCCCCTCTACCCTGGGGATCTCTGTCGGGTCGTCACACGCCCCAGCTCTGACATGAATTGTCACTGAAGAGGCTGACACAGACCCACAGGGAGAAACTCCAAGCAGTACTGGGGGAGTGAGAGCTAGCATCAAGCATCTCCAATGTTGCTCAAACTTTCTAAATGTTAAAACTGAAGTCTGGGCACTACAGGTGTGGATAAAGGTTCAGTGTGAGTTTTTTTATTTATTAGGATCCACAGAAATGTGCCTTTGAGGAGGCAATGGAACATGATCTTGAGAGAAAGGGTTCAGAGACATACTAGTAAGTGATCATCGTGGATTAAGAGGATTTAAGAAGCCAATTAATAAGGTAAATCCTAGCAAAACATGTCAGCTTTTCTCTTAGGAAATCTGTGGCAACTGATGTGTTTCCAGGATATGTCTGTCAAGAGAGTGGGTATTAAACTTAATCCCAGCCAGTCAATGACACAGGCTTTGTGTCTCCGCAGGCTCTCCCCACAAACAAAACAGGCGCTGCGAGAGAAAAAAGGAAAGTAAGTTTGTGCTGTGGGCCTACTCACTACCCTGTCTGTCAGGAAGAATTTGAGTTTCATATTTTTTCCCCTGTACGTCTTGAAAAGCTCTGTCATCTTGGACTGGGGGTACAGTTTGCCAAGAGGCTAACGGCCTCTTTGTGAGGTTACAATCTGCTGTCTGTCCCAGCTCCCCTCAGGTAATCCTGCCCACCCCACCAGGCTTAGCCGCGCTCAGGCTTAAGTTGCATATTTTGTTTTTATCAGGATAGCGCTGATGCATGCTATCAGCAGGGTAGAAAATGAAATATGGGGGGGTCTAGCTCGGGTTCCAGACAGAGAGAGAGCTGCTCCACCCCAAGACCCCTGACGTCCCCTTCTCCAAACAGTTGACCTGTAGAACAATACAAACCTCTGTAGAGGTGGTCTGTCGGTGAATCTCGATTGTGCCGGTAAAATGTGTGCGTACTTTGAATTGGCATCCTGTATTCTGTGGTTTTAAAGATATTTTTGTGGGATACGAGTCGATAATCATAACATAGGTGGTATAAATGGGAATTTAATGATGCCACGTAAATCAAACTCGTGGCTTACGTTTGAGTATGACACACTTTTTCTTCCAACATTATACAGTATTAGTAATCATCAGAATGTATATTTCTACTTTCAGAATCCCAAGACTGATTTTGCATTACACATAACCTTTTAAAGCGTTGATAAATTACTGTTTAATCTTGTGACATACAGTATATTTCTTTGACGTAGCAGACAAAGCTCTTTCTGATATTGAGTGTCTCCCCCTCCCAGTGACTCAGATGGTACGACCCGACACATGGTACGACCCGACACATGTGAACAGCACTCACACACCCTCTCCATGCTCTCTCACATTAACAGCTGCTATAAACAGGACATCCTCCTATTGGCATCATCCTCACTAAAGTAATGCTTCCTCCTGTAATTGGTTAAAACAATTATTTTACATTGAGACACTAGATACGAAATTAAATTGTATTCAAATCAAAAGCAGTATGTGAACTGATAACAATCAAGAACTGAGTATTTATTCTTACTGCTATCGCAATGTCTGTATCAAATTAATATCTAGATAGCTAGATAGGTTGACAGACAGACAGACAGACAGACAGACAGACAGACAGGTTGACAGACAGACAGACGGATGTCCCGCCCCTGTCTGTCTGACGGTAAAGTGTGAAGACACACACTTCTGAAGCAGGAGTGTCTCACAGCATGTGGCGCTGAGAGATGACAGGCTGCTTGTCCCTGCTGCCCCCCATCCTGTCTCCCGTAGGACCGGGGGGGCCACCCCCCAGCCTGTCTCCCGTAGGACCGGGGGGGCTCACCGATGAACACGACTCACAGTACGTCTCACTCGGAAACGACAACTTCTCATCTCATCATCTCTTAATCTGGCAGCGAGGAGTCGCAGGCAGTGAGCCGTGGAACGACTCCCGTGGTAATTATCCCGTCCGGCTACCCCCCCACACCCCCCGTTCTAACAAGTGTCAACTTTCTTGTGATGATGTCATTACCTTTGGAGAGCTCACGGCGTTGTGAGTTCTGCCCGTGTGTCATGTGCAGGGTAAACCCTGGCTCCTAGCTCCAATCAGAGGCGGGGTATTTGTTTTGGGAGTAACTGATCACTCTGCTGGTATTGAGGACGGTTTTACTGTATGGAATCCCATAATCCCAAACATGTGGCCGTCTACCAGCCTCCAGGAAATACGTCTGATTGGTCTGATAGATGAATGAATGCTGAAGGGCTGTGCGGGGAGGAGGGCCTCCTTATCCAGCGTCTGGACTATGTCCAGGAAACCTGGAACAGCCTCTTATTAAGTAGTTAGACTCTCAACATGAGAACTCTCCGACCGCTGGTGGTCACCCTCTCTCGGCCTCGCCACCGACCACGCGTTCCCATTGGTCGGTTGGAGAGACGGCAGTCGGTCCTGTCTCGGGAGGGCTCCGCGAGGCACAATCCACCTCTCTTCTCCTCAGAGATCAGAGGTTAGAGGTCGTGTGTTTGTTCAGCTTGGTGGGGTCACTGACAGAGACGTGATTATTAGTGTTTTGTAAAAACAACCGACCTCACCACCCTCGCTCAGTCTCTGGGTCTCTTTGTGCTTCGAGGTGCTTGAACGTTACACAGAAGCCTTTTATATAAGGCTATCAAGACATATAGAAGAAAAAAAGGTATGTAGACATAAAAAAAAATGGTAAACACCGTGTCTACGTAAACAATGTGAAAAAACTAAATCAATTTATATTCAGCTGGCAGGTTATTTGTTATTGAGGAAGTTTAATGGCAGAACGGAGAGAGGGTGTGGAAGAGTACACTCCCAACTTCCCCCACAGATAAAGTCATTACAGTTTGATAATTGTTTCTTCTCCTTCATTGAATATCCTCGTCAGCATGCATCGACTGTCTGCGGCCAAGTTTCTGAAGTTTGAAGATGAGAGAAGCAGAGAGAGCATCTCGGGTAACCGGGGGAGAAACACGACCAGGGACCCTCCGAGTCACGACCAGGGACCCTCCGAGTCACGACCAGGGACCCTCCGAGTTGGGTTCAGACTCGACCAGGGACCCTCCGAGTCATGACCAGGGACCCTCCGAGTCATGACCAGGGACCCTCCGAGTTGGGTTCAGACTCGACCAGGGAGGGAGACCCTCAGGTTCAGGATTGCGGCACAGGCCTCTACTTGTGTGTTTCTCTCACGCTCTGAAGCCAGGGACACTTTGCAGACGACTCCAGGTGTGAGTAATCACCCAGAGGAGGATGTGAGCGTTGGCCAGTGAGCTCTGCTGCTGTGGAGGGGTGAGGATGCCGTGACGCCAGGCCAATAGGGAGCTGTGCTGCTGTGGAGGGGTGAGGATGCCGTAACGCCAGGCCAATAGGGAGCTGGAGTCCTGGGAGAGCACTCCAGACTGAGCTGGGAACAGCAGAGCACCAGCCTCCTATTCAAGCATGGAAGTCAGGGCAGGCGACCAAGAATAATCTTCAAGAGCCTTGCCGGAGGGGAGGTTTAAGCATCTCAGCCAATGGCGTGCGAGTCTGCGTCCCGGTGCACCCTGGGTGAAACAGAAAGTGGTGATTTGTCATTAAGACTTTTCAAAGGGAACGAGAATACCAAGGGTCCAATTTATGCTCATTATAATTGCGCCCTGTCCCACCTCCTCGCCTCGTTCCAGGCATCCTGAGAAACACCACAAGCTCTTGATTTCTTTTTTCTTTCCTGCTGCTGAAGAAACAACTGAATGCTACCATGTACTGTACGAGTAAACCGAGGCCAGTAATATATTCTTATGCAGTCTGGTTGGGAATGAGTGTGAATGTGTTTTATGTGTGCTTTGGGCTTCTGTTACTGTAACTGACGGCCAGAACGGAATTTGATAGCGATTACACCAGTAAAAACAAGCAACATTTATTTCGAATATTATCCGGGGTCAAAGATTCAAATAATTTTTCTAACTGTATTTGGAAGTGGCTGTGTGTATTTCTGTTATTGTGGATATTCATTCATTTATTTTCCTCCAGGTCTGTCAGTTGGGTTGGCAGCTGACTCCAGTTAGCTGACGGCAGCCTAGCTGTGAATGAGGGAGGCTGGAGGAAACTGCCAGTCATCCAGCTACCTGCCGCTAGCCCTGCCTGCCAGCTAACAGCTTGTCTTGGCATCTGAACATCTGTTCTCGTAAACCGTTCACATTCAAACGTTCCAGTCCTTGAATGGGGTTGCCGAAAAAATGATTTACAGACAAATAAAGTTGCGTGAGATCCTTTAAGAGAACACACACACACACAACCACACACACACCCACACACCCACAACACACACACACACACACACAACACACACACACACACACACACACACACAACACACACACACACCCACACACACCCACACCCTCACACACCCACACACACACACACCTCACCCACACACACACACCACACACACACACACTCACCACACCCACACACACACACAACACACACACCCACACCCACACACACACACACTCACACACACACACACACACCCACACACACTCACCCACACACACACACCACACACACACTCACCCCACACACACACTCACACACACACACCTTCCACTCAATGACCAGTCAAATGGTTGGTGACCTTCCACAGTGTGATTGAAGAGGAAAGGGCTGGTTGACAATGCAGCTGCCTGTGACAGTGTCCATGACACATTCACTATGACACTGTCACTATGACACTGTCACTATGACACTGTCACTATGACACTGTCACTATGACACTTTCACTATGACACTGTCACTATGACACTGTCACTATGACACTGTCACTATGACACTGTCACTATGACACTGTCACTATGACACTTTCACTATGACACTGTCACTATGACACTTTCACTATGACACTGTCACTATGACACTTTCACTATGACACTTTGACTATGACACTGTCACTATGACACTGTCACTATGTCACTGTCACTATGCCACACTCTCTCCACGTCTGACACTCTCTCCACTTGACACGGCCTCTCACTCTCACGGCCAGCCTCTCTCCACTGCCGGCACTCTCTCCACTGCCAGCCTCTCTCCAGGGCCAGCCTCTCTCCACGGCCAGCCTCTCTCCACGGCCAGCCTCTCTCCACGGCCAGCCTCTCTCCACGGCCAGCCTCTCTCCACGGCCAGCCTCTCTCCACTGCCAGCCTCTCTCCACGGCCAGCCTCTCTCCACGGCCAGCCTCTCTCCACGGGCCAGCCTCTCTCCACGGCCAGCCTCTCTCCAGGGCCAGCCTCTCTCCAGGCCAGCCTCTCTCCACGGCCGGCCTCTCTCCACGGCCAGCCTCTCTCCAGGGCCAGCCTCTCTCCACGGCCAGCCTCTCTCCACAGCCTCTGAGCTGCACTTGTTCCCAGGCTGAGAAAGCAGCACAGGACACCAGACGCTATACACAGGCTGCCCTCAGGGCCCTGTCAACTGAGTCA
>CAEFZP010001700.1:0-25000 GCA_903064625.1 Mallotus villosus
CTCTCTCTCCTCTCTCTCTCTCTCTTCTGCTCTCCTCTCTCATCTCGTCATCTCTCTCGTCCTCTCATCTCGCTCTCTCTCCAGGGCAGCCCTCTCCTGCATTCGAGGGCATCGCAGATGAAGGAGCTGACGTCATCATCCCGAGATGCTTGTGTGCCGTGCCGCTCGAGGACCCTCCCCCGGTCCATCGTTCTGGTCAGAAAAACCACCCGCTCAGTGACGCCTGCAGACCGAGTGTACGTCCACACTCCGGCCCGGCCTGGCCGACGCGCCATTCCATCCGTGTAAGAGCACTCAAAACATCAGTCTACGTGTGTGTGTGTGTGTGTGTGTCCTGTGTTGCTCCTCCAGCTGTGGAGATCCCTGCTCCTCCTCCGGAGTTCTGCCAGGAGGAGTCAGCCCAGGAGCAGAGAGAGGACCTGGGCTCAGAGGCCCTGGAGGAGGGCTTTGCTGAGCTGCAAGCTCCAGCTTGATGGAGCCTGTCTGGGGAACGGGAGGCGGTGGGCCCCCTGGAGGAGGCTCTTCCAGGGGTCCTGGAGGAGGAGCTGTATCAGAACGAGGTGGCTGCTCCCGGGCTCCGGAGCAGGAGGTCCAGGAGTGGAACGGATCTTCCACTCTTTGACCCCCGTCCCCGCCTGGCAGTCCAGTCGGAAGGTAAGGAGGAGGCAAGGCTGGTCCTGTGTTTCGCCCTGTCTGTTTTTTCTTGTGGCTGACCGTTTTAACCCCCTCCACCCTCCTCCCCATCCACCTCCACCGAGAAAAAAAAAAAAAAGAAAAAAAAAATCAATCCCACCATCCACCCTCTCCACCCCCACCTCTCCCCCTCCACCCTCTCCCCCTCCACCTCTCCCCCTCCCTCTCTCCCCTCCCCCCTCTCTCCCTCCACCTCTCCCCTCTCCCCTCCCCCTCCCCCTCCACTCTCCCCTCCACCTCCTGCTCGTCCTCCTCCCCTCTCGGTCTGCTGTTCCCCTCCACCTTCCCCCCTCCACCCTCTCCCCCTCCACCCTCCACCATCTCGTTCACCTCTCTCCCCCCCTCTCCCCCTCCACCCTCCACCTCTCACCCTCCAACCCTCCACTCTCCCCCTCCCCCTTCCACCCTCCACCTTCCTCCTCCACCCTCTCCCCCCTCCACCCTCCACCCTCCACCTCTTCCCCCTCCACCCTCCAACTGTCTCCCCCTCACCACCCTCTCTTCCCCCTCCACCCTCTCCCCCTCCACCTCTCCCCCTCCCCCCTCCACCCTCCACTCTCCCTCTGCATCCCACGCCTCCACCCTCTCACCCCTTCCCCCTCTCCCCCCTCCACCCTCTCCCCCCTTCCACCCTCCACGCTCTCGTCTCCCCCCCCTCCACCCTCTCCCCCTCCCCCTCTCCCCCTCCCCCTCTCCCTCGCCCCCTCCCCCCCTCTCCCTCTCCCCTCCCCCCTCTGCCCTCCCCCCTCCCCCTCCTCCCACCTCTCCCCCCCCCCTCCCCCTCTCCCCCTCCCCCCTCCACCCTCTCCCCTCCCCCCTCCCCCTCTCCCCCTCTCCCCTGCCACCCTCCACCTCGCCCCCCTCCACCCTCCACCCTCTCCCCCTCCAACCCTCCCCCTCTAACCTCTTCCCCCTCCACCCCTCTTCCCCCCCTCCACCCTCCTCCCCCTCCCACCCTCCCCCCACCCTCTCCCCCCTCCACCCTCCAGTCCAGAGGCGGAGGAGGTTCCGGTGGAGACCAGCACCTTCTACGAAGAGGTCCACATCGTGGAGAAGCCGAGGAGCAAGACTCTGGGCGCCAAGAAACGGAACAAAGGGCCGCCGAAGAGTAAGTGACCCCGGAGGGGGCGGAGCTTGTGACCCCGGAGGGGGCGGAGCTTGTGACCCCACCCTCCCACCCGACACACGGTGACACTACACATCGTGTCGATATTGACTGGAATCGATTGTGATTCAAGCAAAACCCCCGTCAACCGTGACCGTAAACTAGAATCACTTTCACTTGTATCGCACGCTAACTCTCGACAGCGCTAGCTTCCTCCGCACCTGTGTGTGGACTGGTGCAGGTGGACGACAGCTCGTCTGTCCCCTCCAGACGTCAACACCCTCATCTCCTTTAAGCTCATCTGAGCAGAACATCTGCAGCCAATCACACAGACTAGTATAAGCTGTTAACTCGGGACTCCGCCTCTCGGGAGATGTGAACTGGTAGGAATGTTCGTGGATGATGTCATAATCGGCTTTTCTCGTCTCCCACAGATCCTTACGCTGAGTCACAGCCAGCGGTAAGGGCCATTCAGAGCATTTGCATTCGCTTATTGGATTACATTCACTCTTGTTTGTGTGTGTGTGAATATGCTCGTGCGGGTGCCTGTGGGTGCGGGTGTGCACGTGGTGTGCGTACATGCATGTGTGTATGTGTGCATGTGGGGGTCTTGCGTGTGTTAGCGTGCCCGTGTGTTAGTGTGCACGTTGTGTTTGTGTGTGTGTGTGTGTGTGTGTGTAGATTCTTAGCACAGGGGTTAGGGTGTTTTATCAGCAGAGCTGCAGGGTAAATCTCATCACGTATTATCTCTCCTGCAGCATGTGGAATCTCAGAAGATCAGCTGGTTCTCCAAGTAAGTGAGCCAGCTAACCCCGTGTCCATCACGGTCGCCCTCGGTAACAACGTCAATCACAGCGTTGCTACGGTCACAGACACAGCAAGGCTACAGACACAGCAAGGCTACGGTCACAGACACAGTGAGGCTACGGTCACAGACACAGCAGGCTACAGACACAGCAAGACTACGGTCACAGACACAGCAAGGCTACGGTCACAGACACAGCAAGGCTACAGACACAGCAAGACTACGGTCACAGACACAGCAAGGCTACAGACACAGCAGACTACGGTCACAGACACAGCAAGGCTACGGTCACAGACACAGCGAGGGCTACGGTCACAGACACAGCAGGCTACAGACACAGCAAGACTACGGTCACAGACACAGCAAGGCTACAGACACAGCAAGACTACGGTCACAGACACAGCAAGGCTACGGTCACAGACAGAGCGAGGCTACGGTCACAGACACAGCAAGGCTACAGACACAGCAAGGCTACGGTCACAGACAGTGAGGCTACGGTCACAGACACAGCGAGGCTACGGTCACAGACACAGCAAGGCTACAGACACAGCAAGACTTACGGTCACAGACACAGCGAGCTTAGAGGCGGAGTGTTATAACTAATCGTGACTGACAGGAATCTCTCTTGGTTTCCAATTCTGTCTCTCTTTCTCTTCCCACTTAGGTGTGTCTCTCTCTCACTAGTCATACTACTATGTCTACCTTCTCTGCCGCTCTCTCTCTCGCATCCCATCTATCGCTGTCTCTGTCCTGATACCTCGCTATTATATATCTCTCTTCTGTGTGTCATATCTATCATCGTGATATTCTATCTCGCTCTCTCTCTCTCTCCCATCATATTCCGTCTCTCGGATGTCTCTATCCCTATCGCTCTCATCTCTCTTTGTCTCTCTGTATCTCTCTCTACGTAACAGTCCTCAGTCTCTCCCTCTGTCTCTCCCTCTGTCTCTCTCTCTCCCTCTCTCTGTTTGTGTTTCTGTCTCAGGAACGAGAAGAAGACGACCCCGGAGGGACCAGACGAGAAAGAGCCGAACCCTAAAGAGCTGAAGAAGAGAGAGAAGCAGCGTCTGGAGAAGGAGAAGAAAGAACAGAAGGAGCAGAGAGAGAGAGAGAGAAGAAGGAGCAGAAGGAGAGAGACAAGAAGGAGAACGAGATGAAGAAGAAGTTTAAGGTGAGAGGCGGGCAGAGGAGAGAGAGAGGCAGAGAGAGAGAGAGAAGAGAGAGAGAGGGAGACAGAGGAGAAAAAGGGGGGGAGAGAGAGAGGTAGAGAGAGAGAGAGAGAGAGAGGAGAGAGAGAGAGACAGAGAGAGACAGAGAGAGAGAGGGAAAGAGACAGAGAGAGACAGAGAGAGACAGAGAGAAGGGTGGGGTGTATCAGTATCTTGGCAGAGAAACTAGTCAGGATTCATTCCTTCAGGATGGGATGCGTGAGATGCCTAAATATCTACATCATGTACACTGTGAGAGAGAGAGAGAGAGAGAGAGACAGAGAGACAGACAGAGAGATAGAAGGAGAACTGGAGGATAGAAAGGGGGAGTAGAGAGAGGGAAGGGAGGTGGAGAGACAGAGTAAAGGAAAGAAAGAGAGGAGAAAGAGAAAGAGGAGAATGAGAGAGAGGGAGTGTAACAGATACTGTGACACACATACACCACTCCCATACGCCCTTTGATACACTCACGAGATGAAACACATTCTAATGCATATTAATATGAGCAGGAATGCCCACAGTGCCAGTAAAACAGCTTATAACAGTATATTTAAGGAGTCTGTAGGATTAAGAGATTTATACCACCATAATCACGCTTTGGGATCGCGGCTGTGTCTGAATATCAATAGGCTGTTAGGCCTATGTGTACTGTGTGCTGTGTGTGTCCGTATTGTCTGTGTGTGTGTCTTATCTGTAGCTGTGTGTATGTGTGTACTGAGAGTGTGTGTGTGTGTGTGTGTGTACTGAGAGTGTGTGTAACTCGTGTCTTCGCTGTGCCAGATCACCGGCCAGGAGGAGGCCATGTACCAGGCCACCGTCACCTTGACGACAAAAGGACGCAAGGACGACCTGGCGCTGAATAGCGGTGACATCATCAGCATCATCAGAACCACCAACTGTCCCAAGGGGAAATGGCTGGCACGGGACGGCAGCAACACCTGTGAGTGAGAGTGTGTGTGTGTGTGTGTGTGTGTGTGTGTGTGTGTGTGTGTGTGTGTGTGTGAAAATGACCAAAGGGGTTAACATGTGAGTTTGGGGTGGAAAATGACCAAAGGGGTTAGCATGTCACTCAGATGATGTGTGGGTCTGTGTTTGCATAACTTCTAACTGTGTGTGTGTGTGTGTGTGTGTGTGTGTGTGTGTGTGTGTGTGTGTGTGTCAGTTGGGTATGTCTCAGTGAGCCATGTGGAGCTGGACGTGAAGGAGATGATGGAGTTGGGGAAGAAGGCCGTCGACAACAGGAAAACCTCCACCCTGGAGTCAGAGAGGACCAGCACTGGGAGCAGGTACACACACACACTCACATACATACACACACCCACTTACACACACACACACTTCCATATACACACATACACACACACACTCACATACATACACATACCCACTTACACACACACACACACTCACATACATACACATACCATACACTACACACACACACCACTTACATACACACACACACTACACTCACACACACACACATACCCACTTACACACACACACACTTCCATATACACACACACAGACACACACTCACATATTTCTTTCTTCTTTTATTCTTCAGGAACTCAAATAACTACCCCATATCCACAGGCAGTTGTAAGTATGATGCTGTCCTTATCTGAAACAGATTCAGTCTTAATGAATCCTTCTGAATCGTTCTGGACGCCATCGGTTCATGTTGTGATGAGCGTTGGATTGTATGATACGTGACGATAAGTATTACGTCCTTACGCTAGTTTCAGACGACAGTGAGGAGTGGACGGGCGACGACGACGAGATGTTCTCTTCCCCCACCGCATCTACAGACGCGTAAGTCCCGGTCAGGTGTGTGTGTGTGTGTGTGTAAGGACGGGGAGAACGGGTAGAGTTAAGGAGTGGGGTGAGTGTGTGTGTGTGTGTGTGTGTGTGTGTGTGGTGTGTGTGTGTGTGTGTGTGTGTGTGTGTGTGTGTGTGTGTGTGTGTGTGTGAGGACGGGGAGAACGGGTAGAGTTAAGGAGTGGGGTGTGTGAGTGTGTTTGGGGAAAAGTGCAGCCAACAGCAGAGTTCTCAAGGCTGTGAGTGTTGTGACATCATCTTCAGTCGCCGCAGTGTTGACCATGTGTTAACCTTGTGGCTCCTCCTGCAGGGGATTGGACCACATCACGTCCATGCTGGAGGAGGGTGAGTACATACGCTCTGTGTTCCTCTAAGTCCATCTACGTACCCCTGTAATCCTCTATGTCACTCTATGTCACTCTATGTCACTCTATGTCTCTCTATGTCACCGACCTTCTATCGGTGTGGGATCTACCGATAGTTTTGTCTGGCCGAGATCGCAAACGCCTCACGCGCGTTGTCATAGCGATGGTGTGTGTGGCAGGATGTGATAAGAAAGATACACCGGGATTAAGTGTTTACTGAGAGAGAGGGCGATGAGCTCCATGCGCTAATCTGTGGATCAGTCTGTCAGCAGGGCCTGATGTCTGATACTGGAGGGGAGAGGGGAGAGTGGAGAGGGGAGAGGGAGGAGCCTGTGGGTGCAGAAAAGAACGTGTCAACATTTGTTATTGTTGACGTGTGTGTGTGTGTGTTGTTCTTGCAGGAAGCAGAGAGCCAAGTGTTCACCATGAGCACACGGCCAGTGACCTCAGTACAGATTCTGTGAACCAACAGTAAGTCTGACTCTCACACACACACACACACACAAACACACACGCTCACCAAATCTTTTCTACAATGCAGGGCACTTCTGTAACTATACTTTGAATCGTTTGAATCGTTTCCCTACAGAGCCAGACATGAAGCACTTCACAAGTTGTCCACGTTCTTCCACGAGCCCAGAGGCACCAGCCCACCTGCTGTAGAGGAGCCCCATGCCAGGTACACACACACACTTACACACACACACACACACACACACACACTCACACATGTAGACACGCACACACACACACGTTTTCCTCATGTCTAAACACCTTGCTTTTACTTTATCTCTTTCCTTGGCCCCACCACTCTCTGAGAAGTCCTGAACTCGAGACAAGTAAGTCATCTGTTTCACTATCGCTAGGAATCATACGTGTCAATCTTGTGCTTACATTATACATCACGACGTATCCTAAATATATGTCACGCGACACGGAGGTGGTGACTGACTTGTTTTAGGAAAGATTATGGGTCAGGTGGTTCAAACGTCTTCCTTGTTTCATCGCTAGGCCCTGACGTCTTGGCAGCGGAACGAGCACAGAGGTAAGAGGAACAGACGCGATGGTATGTGTGTGTGTGTGTGTGTGTGTGTGTGTGTGACCTGCTGTATGTGTGACTTGTGCAATATGCGCTCAGACTGGTTTTCAGGGCTCGCTGTTCATTTTTTTAAAGTGTATCACTGAGTTTTTTAAAGAGCTTGTGAAAGTGAGACCAGTGTGTGCGCCTCCCAAGCACGCCCTCGCGGTAGGTGTGTGTGTGTGTGTGTGTGTGTGTGGTGTGTGTGTGTGTGTGTGTGTGTGTGTGTGTGTGTGTGTGTGTGTGTGTGTGTGTACGCGTGTGTGTGTGTGTGTGTGTGTGTGTGTGTGTGTGTTGTTAGACAGTGATAACCATGTGACGTCTCTTCAGCTCCGTACAGGAAGTAGATTCACTGCTTCCTGAAATGATCATCTTACCGCCCCCTGACCTGTACGCTGACGTCAACTTCGCAGAATAACCTATCAGAGGCAAGTGAGGGTGACCCCCCCCCCTCCCGCTCCCCCCACCCACCAATCACGATCATTTTCTCACTGATGTTCTGGTGTGTTGCATCTCCCTGCATGACCAGCAGAGGGCACTGGAGTGCCGGTGACAACATGGCTCTTGTCTGACGTGTTTCTTCTCCCAAGGCAGTCTAGGAGAAGCAGGAGGAACCGGCCAGTCGCTCAAACGCTGTGACCATCCTCTCGTCTCCATGGCGATCTCCGCGGCGATCTCCGCGACGATCGCCACGTCTCCTCGGGCGTTTGTTGTCACGGAGTGTGTTATTCAGAAAGCACTCTTTTTTTCTGGACTAAAACACTTACATCCTCCAGATTCGAACCGAAGACCGGGTTGCCTACCACCTTGAAATGACAGACTTTTGTTTTATAATCTGCTGTTAATTTGTCCTGTTTGTAGGTTACCCCATGAATGGATATCTGTGATCTTTACATGCGATGCGTCTGTTGTCTTGTTAGTCTCGACTGGGTGATGACTGTTGACGTCTTCTGGTTATTCTGTCCAAACACAGTAAACTCCATACCTTGGTTGTGTTGTTTTGTATGAATCGAGTAAGGATGTAATGCCTTGGTTGGGGTTAGCCTGTGTAACTTATTCAACTCTCTTGGTGTTTCCAAAAGCTACAGCTTGATGTCCTTCCTGTGAACAATGTCCCGTGAATAAGTATTAAAAGTGAAGAGGTTGAATGTTGTATTTTATGTAAGTCACTTTCATGCAACAGACTCATGCCTTTTGTGGCCTTGTGTGCTTGTGACTGGTTTTAAAAAAATAAATCTCATACTGAGTTTGATTTCCGAGTGTGTGTGTTTATGTCTAATGGTGAAGAACCAGTATCTGCTACTTGAGTAAAGGATCTGTGTCCTTTTCCATCTCTGCACAAAAAATACCAATCGGGGAGTATGACGTTTTGGTCTGAAATTCCCAAGGGCTTAGTATGTGTGTTTTGGATGAAATAACCAATGGAGGTGTTGGCAAAGGGGCTACTATGCGTGTTTTTGCCAAAAACAGACCAATCGGGGAGTATGAATTTTTGGGTTTGAAAAAAACCCAAAAGGGGTTAGTATGACGTTTTGGGCTGAAATTTCCAAAGGCCTTAGTATGTGTGTTTTGGACAAAATAACCACTGGGGGTGCTGGCAAAGGGGCTACTATGCGTGTTTTTGACGATGAGTGTAAAGGGTCTTGGGATCAAACCCCATGGAAGGCTGCGTTGGTCTTTCCTTGCAGAAACTGTCTCTTTAATGACCTCACACTTCACATTAAGGATGTATATTTTCAACAAGTTCATGTTTCCTTGTGTCCCTGATGGCTCAGTGGATAAGCATGTGTACCATGAGCGTTAAGGGTCTTGGGTTCAAACCCCATGGAAGGCTGCGTTGGTCTTTCCTTACAGAAACTGTCTCTTTAATGACCTCACACTTCACCTTAAGGATGTATTGTCAACGAGTTCATGTTTCCTTGTGTCCCTGATGGCTCAGTGGATAAGCATGTGTACCATGAGTGTAAAGGGTCTTGGGATCAAACCCCATGGAAGGCTGCGTTGGTCTTTCCTTGCAGAAACGGTCTCTTTAATGACCTCACACTTCACATTAAGGATGTATTTTCAACAAGTTCATGTTTCCTTGTGTCCCTGATGGCTCAGTGGATAAGCATGTGTACCATGAGTGTAAAGGGTCTTGGGTTCAAACCCCATGGAAGGCTGCGTTTGTCTTTCCTTGCAGGAACTGTCTCTTTAATGACCTCACACTTCACCTTAAGGATGTATTTTCAACAAGTTCATGTTTCCTTGTGTCCCTGATGGCTCAGTGGATAAGCATGTGTACCATGAGTGTAAAGGGTCTTGGGATCAAACCCCATGGAAGGCTGCGTTGGTCTTTCCTTGCAGAAACTGTCTCTTTAATGACCTCACACTTCACATTAAGGATGTATATTTTCAACAAGTTCATGTTTCCTTGTGTCCCTGATGGCTCAGTGGATAAGCATGTGTACCATGAGTGTAAAGGGTCTTGGGTTCAAACCCCATGGAAGGCTGCGTTGGTCTTTCCTTGCAGAAACTGTCTCTTTAATGACCTCACACTTCACATTAAGGATGTATTTTCAACAAGTTCATGTTTCCTTGTGTCCCTGATGGCTCAGTGGATAAGCATGTGTACCATGAGCGTTAAGGGTCTTGGGTTCAAACCCCATGGAAGGCTGCGTTGGTCTTTCCTTACAGAAACTGTCTCTTTAATGACCTCACACTTCACCTTAAGGATGTATTGTCAACGAGTTCATGTTTCCTTGTGTCCCTGATGGCTCAGTGGATAAGCATGTGTACCATGAGTGTAAAGGGTCTTGGGATCAAACCCCATGGAAGGCTGCGTTGGTCTTTCCTTGCAGAAACTGTCTCTTTAATGACCTCACACTTCACATTAAGGATGTATTTTCAACAAGTTCATGTTTCCTTGTGTCCCTGATGGCTCAGTGGATAAGCATGTGTACCATGAGTGAAAAGGGTCTTGGGTTCAAACCCCATGGAAGGCTGCGTTGGTCTTTCCTTGCAGAAAAGGCCTTTTTAATGAGCGTTACCTTTACTGGACTTATAAATAAAACTGATAAAATCAATTTTTGCGTTACCGAGCGTTACCGCGTTACCGAGCGTACGGCGTTACCGAGCGTTACCGAGCGTCAAATAAGTGGACTTTAAATAAAACTATAAAATCAATTTTGCGTTACCGAGCGTTACCGAGCGTTACGCGCGTTACGACGTTACGAGCGTTACCTTAGCTGGACTTATAAATAAAACTGATAAAATCAATTTTCGCGTTACCGAGCGTTACCGAGCGTTACCGCGCGTTACCGAGCGTTACCGAGCGTTACCTTAGCTGGACTTATAAATCAAACTTATAAAATCAATTTTCGCGTTACCGAGCGTTACCGAGCGTTACCGCGCGTTACCGAGCGTTACCGAGCGTTACCTTAAACTGGACTTATAAATAAAACTGATAAAATAAATGTTCGCGTTACCGAGCGTTACCGAGCGTTACCGCGCGTTACCGAGCGTTACCGAGCGTTACCTTAGCTGGACTTATAAATAAAACTGATAAAATCTATTTTTCGCGTTACCGAGCGTTACTGCGCGTTACCGAGCGTTACCGAGCGTTACCTTTAAAAAAAAATAGCTGGACTTATAAATAAAACTGATAAAATCTGACTGGCACCATTAAGCATGGGGTACACTGCCTTCAGCCAGATTCGAACCGGAGGGGTCAGGACTCTAGATCCCATGCATATCCACTCGGCCACCAGGGCCTTACTAAAATTCCCTCGGATTCTAATTATGTCTTTATGAATTCCACTTGAAGACAGAAGTTTAATGTTCAATTGAAAGCTTATGTAACAGGTATGTAACGAACGCGATCTTGCAAGTTCCGTCAGAGGACCTGGCACTGTTCACTCCCATCACCGGGAGATCACTCCCACCGGGAGTCGAACTCGCCATCTCTGACTTCCCAAACGCGAACGCTACCAACTACGCCAAAGAAAAGCTAGCTCTTCAGTGACGCGGGTGGGCTCATTACATACCTACGGAGTGAGTTTCACCGATACACATCGGCTACACTTTCATCTAAAAGCACCTTGGGGGACGTGATCCCCTTACCTCCTGATCTATAGTCATACTCTCTAACCATTTAGCCAACCTTACAACCACGAAAGTTACATGTGGACAGTCACACTTTGTCATAAGCACATCACTCATTTGTGAACCACACCTGGCAATCGTTTGTGTTGATTGGCATTCAGATCACATGACCAATACCACCAATCCAGATGAACGAGATCTAATGCACAATCCCCAGGATAGAAACCGTTAACAGATCTAGCTCTAACATTGAGTCTCAAAACTGACTGCTCGTTTTAGATCTGTGGGTGCTTTCAAAACTGATCGGCTTGACACTGGGTCCCATCCAGTTGGGAAAGCACTTATGGGGCTACTATGCCCGTTTTTGCACAGAAAATACCAATCGGGGAGTATGAATATTTTTGGGGAAAAAAAACCCCAAAGGGGTTAGTATGACGTTTTGGGCTGAAATTTCCAAAGGCCTTAGTATGTGTGTTTTGGACGAAATAACCACTGGGGGTGTTGGCAAAGGGGCTACTATGCCCGTTTTTGCCCAAAAAATACCAATCGGGGAGTATGACTGTTTTTTCCCCAAAAATACCAATCGGGGAGTATGACTGTTTTTTCCCAAAAAATACGAAAGGGGTTAGTATGACGTTTTGGGCTGAAATTTCCAAAGGGCTTAGTATGTGTGTTTTGGATGAAATAACCAATGGAGGTGTTGGCAAAGGGGCTACTATGCCCGTTTTTGCCCAAAAAAATCCAATCGGGGAGTATGACTGTTTTTTCCCAAAAAATACGAAAGGGGTTAGTATGACGTTTTGGGCTGAAATTTCCAAAGGGCTTAGTATGTGTGTTTTGGATGAAATAACCACTGGGGGTGTTGGCAAAGGGGCTACCATGCGTGTTTTAACCCCTTTCGTATTTTAAAATGTTAATGCACAACTAACAAATCCAAAGCACTGACCCAGGATATATATATATATTTGTTTATTCATTTTGACAATAAATATTCAGTAAAGTGCAAATCAGAAGAGCAACACCATGCAGTATAACGAGGGAAAATCCAAACTCCATCCAGACACAGAGGCATTGGGAGAGATATAAAACACATACAAAGTTACAAATAACAGGTTCTCCATGCTCGACACGGTGCATGAGGAGCCTGCCATGGAACCGCAGCGATGGAGAGAACGATGGGGAGAACGTTGACATTGGTTCCACGCAGAACCGCAGCTCTGACGATGTTCTTTCACTACCTCAGGACTGGTGAGAGCACAGGGTCTAGCGTGCTGCTGACACACAGACATAACGACAATGGCTGTTTATCTTTAATTTCATTGTACCTGTGACAATGACAGTAAAGATCTATTCTATTCTCGAAGATAGCCTCGCCACGCCCCAAACTCCAGGTAAATACTCAACTTTCAACAGAAACATCCTGTAGCTAGCTAGCCCTTTCTGGAGTATGAAACACTGTGAGTGTTCCATACTCCCTGTGAGTTCCATACTCACTGTGAGTTCCATACTCACTGTGAGTGTTCCGTAGTCCCTCTCAGGGGAGACAGCTCAACTGGCCTGTAGTGTTGCTGGGTGTAATGGCGTAAGTCTAGCAGCAGGGGGCACAGTTTTACTGTGGCCCAATGGCAGGTCTGTATTGCATACAGAAGTTGGAGCCTTGAGTGTGTGTGTTTGACCAGAATACAGGTCTTAAAGGGCTTTAACACGAGCTACAGCCAGAGTTGAGCTTTTAGTGAATTAACCAGATGCTTGAATATTTCAGAAATAAAAGTATTTCCATTGTATCCATCATGCTGTGTAATCTACCAGTGACACACAATAATATTCAATATATATAATTAGAGAAGCGAGAACATGTGGCTCTGTAATATGATACTCTTTCTGTGTGGGCTTGGCTTCAGTGGTGTGTCAGGTCTTCTAGAACCTTCCTGTCTCCCCAGTAGTGGAGGACAGCAGGGCAGCAGGACCGGTTCTACATTCGGTTCCGAAGAACCCGCTAGAACCTCAGCTTGTTGTGGGAGAACAGGAATACAGAACGGACAAACACCGGTGTACAGAACACAGATTCATGCCTCAGACACAGTCAACACAGACACAGAGAAAACACCAGACAGAGAGAGAGAGAGAGAGAGAGGAAGGGAGACAGACAGACAGACAGACAGACAGACGACAGACAGACAGACAGACAGACAGACAGACAGAGAGAGAGACCTGGAGGAGGTACAATGTAAACTTTGGAGAGAGAGCTTTGGCAGAAGCTCTGTTACAGAACAGAGGTGATGATCTTCTCGTCACATCCTCCCCCCCCTCTCTCTCTGCCGTCCTCCCCGCTCAGGGTCACTGACGATCACAGATCTCATTGGCACATACATTAGAGTGTATTCTCCTATCCAATCCCTGCTCTTGCCCAGACAGGCAGGCTCAGGACCGAGAAAAAAAACACTTTCTTTACTTCATGTGCACACACACACACACACACACACACACGTGACACACAGGTGTGTACACGCTCACACAGTAACAAACGTGTTTTCATTTGTAAGGCAACTGGAGAAGGGCTTCGGGGCTTTTTGTTGTCTAGAGGCCCTGCCACAGATACACATCGCATGGGTGCCTAACCTCACACAACGACATGAAGGGAGAGTGCATGCGAGGTCTGGGAGGTTGTCAGCGACAACAACAGACACCGACCAATCGCTGCCATCTTGTTCCAAAACCAGGAAGGACACCCCTTCAGCGTAAAAGCAGTGCTTAAACCATGCACCTAAGGTGCCTATGAAACAATCTCAAGAAAATAAATAAATCTGATACCTACATGATAATAATAATGATCCTTTCTTTGTATAAACTCTTGTTTTTGGTAAGCCATTGCAATCAAAAGCTATTAAACTACTTAAAAGTGATAGATAAATATAAATATATTATACATGGATAACAAAAATCAGTGTTATTACAAAACCATAGAAAAAAAAACGAAAATCAAATTATTTGTGTTCAAAATATGATTCTAGCTGAATTAGTATGTAAGACACTTATCTATCACTCCCCCCCCCTCCCCAACAGGTAACTGCTGATTGGAGGGTTTAGTGGGGTGAACATCCAGTGAACTTGACCTAAAGCGACCCTCCACCAGCCAGGTTAACCCCTGACCTCTGACACCAGTCCATCCACAGCTCACCGTGACCAGTTTCAACACAGGGTCAAATCTTTGTCTTTCCTCCTCCCCCTCTCTACCTAAGCTCCTCCCCCTCTAAGCTCCTCCCCCTCTCTACCGTCCACCTGAGCATGAACAGGCCTAAGCTCCTCCCCCTCTCTACCGGCCACATGAGCATGAACAGGCCTAAACTCCTCCCCCTGTCTACCGGCCACCTGAGCATGCACAGGCCTAAGCTCCTCCCCCTCTCAGCTGCCACCCGGCCCACACAGCTCAATCAACCAATCAGAATCAACCATGAAGGACAGGAAACAGGAAAAGGAGAGGAGGAACCGATTGAGGAACGTGTGTGTGACTGTAGAGAGGGCAGCCAGCTCCACTTTCTGTGTCCGGGCCGGGGGCGGTGAGGGGTGATGAGGGTGACCGAGAGGGGAAAGGGGGAGGGAGAGAGGGAGGGAGGGAGGGGGGGGGGTATGCCCTCAGCGCGCCAGTGTGGTAATCAGACTGGCACACATCTCAAAGAAGTCCATGGTGTGGGAGCCCTGGCGCGGAGCCAGCAGGGGGGCGCTGCAGGAGAGAGACCCAGGCAGGGAGGAGCTGAGCTGGGGCAGGTCCAAGCCACCGGACGGGCTGGCCGAGTCGATGCTGAGCCTGGGTCTGTGGAGGCCCGCCGTGGAGCCGGAGCGCTGGGGGGTGGACGAGCCCGACTTGAATCCCACCGCCTCCATGATGTCATCTGGGGGTGGGGGGAGGGGGGGGGAAGGGGGGTCAGTACCACATAGCAGTGTGATTTAAATATATATATATTATATTTATAATATCAGAGATGCTACCGCAGAGGACGCATAGCTAAATATCTTTCAACTAAAATGCTTTAGACTAGTCATGCCCAACCTTTTCACACAGCATGCTGCTGGGAAATGGAGTGTGATGCAGTACAGTTTTATACGTACCCACCAGAGAGCTGTGTGTGTGTGTGAGGGAGATGGTGTGTGTGTGTGTGTGTGTGAGGGAGATGGTGTATGTGTGTGTGTGGTGTGGTGTGTGGAGGGAGATGGTGTATGTGTGTGTGTGTGTGAGGGAGATGGGTGTATGTGTGTGTGTGTGTGTGAGGGAGATGGTGTGTGTGTGTGTGTGTGAGGGAGATGGTGTATGTGTGTGTGTGTGTGAGGGAGATGGTGTATGTGTGTGTGTGTGTGTGTGTGTGTGTGTGTGAGGGAGATGGTGTGTGTGTGTGTGTGTGTGTGTGTGTGTGTGTGTGGAGTGTGCCGCAGGTGTTTTACCGTCGATGCTCTTGAAGTCGAGGAGGTAGGACCTGCTGTCCACCTGGTACAGCTGCAGACTCATCTTCATCAGGTTCCCCGTCACCGTGTTCTTCCTCCTCACACGCAGGTGGTACGGGTTCACCACCTGCACACAGGGACATCCTCCTTTACCTGGGTGTGTGTGACCTGCTGTGTGTGTGTGTGTGTGTGACCTGCTGTGTGTGTGTGTGACCTGCTGTGTGTGTGTGTGACCTGCTGTGTGTGTGTGTGTGTGACCTGCTGTGTGTGTGTGTGTGTGTGTGTGTGTGTGTGTGTGTGTGTGTGTGTGACCTGCTGTGTGTGTGTGTGTGTGACCTGCTGTGTGTGTGTCTGACCTGCTGTGTGTGTGTGTGTGTGTGACCTGCTGTGTGTGTGTGTGACCTGCTGTGTGTGTGTGTGACCTGCTGTGTGTGTGTGACCTGCTGTATGTGTGTGTGTGTGACCTGCTGTATGTGTGTGTGTATCTCTCTGACCTGGTGCTTGTCTGTCCTGGTATGTTCGTGTATGTGTGTGTGTGAGATTGCATGTTTGTGCCCTCGTGTGTGTGTGTGTGTGTGAGATTGCATGTTTGTGCGCTTGTGTGTGTGTGTGTGTGTGTGTGTGCGCGCCCCCTCACCTTCCAGTCGTAGCTGAGCTGCCTCATGGCACGGTACACCTCGGCCATGATGTCATAGGGCCGGCTCTGGCTCCGGATCCCCAGGTGCCACTTGGCCTTCTTCACCGTCAGCTGCTTGGCCTTGGTGGTGTTCAGGGCATCCAGGGGGCAGCGGGACTTAGGGCTGTCCACCAGCAGGGGGGGCATCCTCTCTGGGTGTGGCTTGACCCCGGGGGCAGGGCCATGCCCTCCTCCATGAAGGAGCCCTGCGGGGGGCTGGAGGCCAGGTAGAACTCACTGGCCTGGGTCATGATGCGCCGGTTGTCGATGATCAGGTGGTAGGCTACCGCTAGCTGGTCCTGGGTGGGGTGGGGGGGGGTGGGGGGTGGGGGGGGAGGGGAGGGAGAGGAGGAAGGAGAGGGTAGAGAGAGAGAGGAAGGAGAGAGAGAGGGTGTAGGTGGGTAGAGAGGGAGGGAATGGTAGTAGAGGGAATAGAGAGAATAAGGAAGGCCAGCAGGAGAGCATGATGTTTAAGGGGGAGGTGTTGACGGTGCTGAAGGCCAGCAAGAGAGCGTGATGATTAAGGGGGAGGTGTTGACGGCGCTGGTGGTCCTTACCTGGGGGTCTCCACTGTACAGGCTGGACATGACCTCAGACTCGGAGCTCTCAAACTTGTCGCAAACCTCCCTCACGGCCTCCTCGTCCAGCTCACTGGAGTCGTACAGCGGGTCCTCGGGGAACAGGTACCCTGGCAGGTCCTGCTTGAACCACTCGTGCTCCCTGACGCACACACACACACACACACACACATCAAACAGGTCAAACCCAGACTATCAGATCCCAGGAGGGGGGTCTGGTGTTCCTCCCAGGGGAGCGGGGGGGGTCTGGTGTTCCTCCCAGGGGAGCGGGGGGGGTCTGGTGTTCCTCCCAGGGGAGAGTCTGGTGTTCCTCCCAGGGGAGCGGGGGGGGTCTGGTGTTCCTCCCAGGGGAGAGTCTGGTGTTCCTCCCAGGGGAGCGGGGGGTCTGGTGTTCCTCCCAGGGGAGCGGGTCTTGTGTTCCTCCCAGGGGAGCGGGGGGGGTCTGGTGTTCCTCCCAGGGGAGAGGGGGGGTCTGGTGTTCCTCCCAGGGGAGAGGGGGGGTCTGGTGTTCCTCCCAGGGGAGCAGAGGGGGGGTCTGGTGTTCCTCCCAGGGGAGAGGGGGGGTCTGGTGTTCCTCCCAGGGGAGCAGAGGGGGGGTCTGGTGTTCCTCCCAGGGGAGCGGGGGGTCTGGTGTTCCTCCCAGGGGAGCAGAGGGGGGGTCTGGTGTTCCTCCCAGGGGAGCAGAGGGGGGTCTGGTGTTCCTCCCAGGGGAGCGGAGGGGGGTCTGGTGTTCCTCCCAGGGGAGCGGGGGGTCTGGTGTTCCTCCCAGGGGAGCGGAGGGGGGGTCTGGTGTTCCTCCCAGGGGAGCGGAGGCCTGGTCTGACTCACCTGATGTCTTTGATGGAGGCTCTCTTCAGCGGGTCCACCTGCATCATGAGCACGAGCAGCGAGGCCACGGAGCGCGTCAGGTACTCGGGGATGTAGAACACGCCCCCGCGGATCTTCTTGAACAGCGTGGGCACGTGCTCGTCGTCGAAGGGCAGCGTGCCGCACAGCAGGGCGTACAGGATCACGCCGCAGCTCCAGATGTCCACCTCGGGACCCGCGTACAGCCTGGGGCACGAGGGAGAGGGGTCAGGCACACACACACAGACAACGCACACACACCACACACACACACACACACAACGCACACATACACACACACACACCACGCACACACACACACACACACCACGCAGACACACACACACACACCACGCACACACACACCACGCACACACACACACACACACCACGCACACACACCACGCACACACACACACACACAACACGCACACACACAACACGCACACACACACAACACGCACACACACACGGGGCACGAGGGAGTGGGTTAGGCGCGCACACACACACACACACACACAGCACACACACACACACACACAACACACACACACACCACGCACGCACACACACACACACACACACAACACAACACAACACAACACACACACACCACCACACACCACACACACCACACACGAGTGTGTTGTTTATGAGCCCACCTTCCTGAGATGACCTCGGGAGCAGCGTAGTTTGGAGACCCACAGCTCGTCCTCAGAAACTCCCCGTCTGACATCATGTTTGACAGCCCTGGCGGCCAATCACACGGAAGGAAAACGTTAAGGCTCGGTAAGACCCGCCCCTCGTTCAGACTGTAGGGTGAGAGTGTGATGGGGGGTTTCGTCCTGCTTTGCTGGCCTAGGGTCTAAGCTGTGAACACACACTCTGATTGGTTGAGGCTCTTCCTGCTCAGACTATAGTCACTGGCTAACACCAACACCTCCCCTCCCCCTCCCTGACACCAACACCTCCCCTCCCACTTTCTCTTTTCTTTGAACTATCTCTTTAGTAACAGTACCTGCTGTTTGCTCTCTGCCAATACTGCACCTCCCCTCCCTCCCTCCTTCCTCCTCCTCGCCCCCCCCTCTCCGTCTCGGATGACAGTGGGCCTCCAAGTGTTCGTGCCAGAAATGACATCAAACCTGCCTGTTGCTAGGACACCCCTCCTCCTCCCCCCCTCTCCCTCCCTTGTAGCTCTCCTCCCTCCCTCTCTCTCTCTCCCATCTCTCTCTCTCTTCTATCTCTCTCTCTCTCTCTCTCTCTCTCTCCCTATCTCTCTCTCTCTCTCTCCCTATCTCTCTTTCTATCTCTCTCTCCAATCTTCCAACAGCCCCCCAAACAACCCCCAGGTGCTAATCCCTTCCACAAACACAGGCGTACCGAAGTCAGCGATCTTGGCGTTCTTGCTGGCGTCCAGCAGCACATTCTCAGGCTTGAGGTCTCGGTGCACCACCATGTGCCTGTGGCAGTAGTCCACCGCTGAGATGATCTGCTGGAACAGGCGACGGGCCTCCGTGTCCTCCACCTGCACACGGGCCCACCGTCACACACACACACACACACACACAGACACACAGACACACAGACACACGGGCCCCACCGTCATCACACACACACACACACACACCACACACACACACACACAGACACACGGGCCCACCTCATCACACACACACACACACACACACCACACACACACACACACAGACACACACACACACACACAGACACACGGGCCCCACCGTCATCACACACACCACACACACACACACACCCACACACACGAGAGACATGTTAACACACATCCACACCCTTACACACACCACGCACATCCACACCCGCACACTCTCACAGAAGCACAAACACACACACACACACACACACCACAGACACACACCAGACAAGTTAACACACATCCACACCCTTACACACACACGCACATCCACACCCTTTCACTCTCACAGAAGCACACACACACACACACGCCTACACACACCACACACATCCACACCCTTACACTCTCACAGAAGCACACACACACGCCTACACACACACACACATCCACACCCTTACACTCTCACGGAAGCACACACACGCCTACACACACACACACATCCCACCCTTACACTCTCACAGAAGAACACACACGCCTACACACACACACACTACTGGGTTACATATCTAGTGGATGATGTATAAGGCGACTTACACGTCCGTGTTTGCAGATGTAGTCAAACAGCTCTCCTCCTGAGACATACTCCATCACCATGAAGAAATCTGTGGGCGTACTGATCACCTGGTACCTAAAACACACAAACACACACAAGGTCAGACCTTTGATTTCTTTAATTAACTATCATCATCTAATAACACAACTGACTATCATAACAGTCTTGTCCTTAGAGCTTGTATCCCTCCTCAACCCTCTTAACACACACACACACTATTCTCATCCATGGAAGCAGGTACCATGATAAAACCCTTCAGAAAATGGCAGACCCGTTTTTCAGTGGCTCCTATCCCTCACTCACAAACACACTTCCATCATCATATTGTCTGTTCTCCTGACTGGAGAGACAAGACTGTAGAGATTGGGACCAGCTGTCGATGTGTGTGTGTACGTGTGTGTGTGTGTGTGTGTGTGTGTACTTGTGTGTGTGTGTGTGTGTGTGTACTTGTGTGTGTGTGTAAGTATTTTATTCCAGCCGCTGTTTCTCATGTCTTCTTCTTCTCTCTATAGACCTGCTGTAAAACAGTAGTCACACAGGACAGCACATGTCTGCCATAGCTCACTGTGTCACCCTAGCCTAACCCAAACCCTGGCCTAAAAATAACACCAAGCACAGCTTTGGAAAGGACAGAGAGGGATGGAGGGAGGAGGGATGGAGTGGAGTATGTAGGGATGTATTGATGTGAGTGGAGGGAGTCTGTTAGGTTCTTTCTTGCTTGTCTTTCTGCTTCTTTCATTTCTGGCTTTCTGTCTTTCGTTCTTGCGCCTTTTGCTCTTCCTCTCTTTTTCCCTCGCTCTTTGCATCTCTGTTCGCTCCTCTGCCCTGTTTTTTTCTCTTGCTCGCTCTCCCTCGCTCCGCTCGCTCTCTCTCGCTCTCTCTCGCGCATCGCTCGCTCCGAGCCCTCTCGCTCTCTCACCGCGCGTCTCTCTCTGTCTCGTCTCTCTCGCTCTGCTCTCTCGTCTCTCTGCTCGCGCTCGCTCGCGCTCTCTCTCCTCGACTAGATCTCTGACTCCCACCGAGACCGCGACAGAGACAGAGACAGAGACAGAGACAGAGACGAGACAGAGACAGAGACAAGACAAGACAGAGACATAGACAGGACAGAGACAGAGACAGAGACAGAGACAAGAGAACAGAGACGAGACAGAGACAGAGACAGAGAGACAGAGACAGAGAGACAGAGAGACAGAAAGACAGAGAGACAGAGAGACAGAGAGACAGAGAGACAGAGAGACAGAGAGACAGAGATACAGAGAGAAGGTTGGAGATAGGGATAAAGAGAGAAAGAGAACAAGGACACGGAGGGAGAAAGAAGGAGAGAAAGACAGATAGAGGAGGAGAAAAGAGAGAGAGAGAGGGTGGCAGAGTGGGGGGACAAGAAACGAGGACGAGAAATCAAGGAAAAACAGACGAGCCACACGGCTGGGAGTAGGACGGGATTACAGGAACTACGTAAACCCCAATCTCCTTAACTACTACAGATAACATACAAACAGTGAATTACACCCATCTAACACCTGAGCAGCACT
Organism: Mallotus villosus; assembly: GCA_903064625.1. Classification (NCBI taxonomy): domain Eukaryota; kingdom Metazoa; phylum Chordata; class Actinopteri; order Osmeriformes; family Salangidae; genus Mallotus; species Mallotus villosus. The sequence continues at coordinate 21,456 of CAEFZP010001700.1, forward strand.
GAGGTGTGTGTGTGTGGTGTGTGTGTGTGGTGTGTGTGTGTGTGTGTGTGTGTTAGACTTACAGCTGATGATGTGTGTGTGTGTGTGTGTGTGTGTAGACTACAGCTTGATGATGTGAGGATGTCTGAAGAGTGTGAGGTCTGGATCTCCCGCTTGATCTTCCCCACCACATCCAGACTGCGGATCCTCTGCCTGTTCAGGATCTTCACGGCTACCTTGTGGCCTGTGAGCTGGTGCTCTCCAACTGCAAAAGTAGCCGGTGTGTATCGGTTAAACTCACTCCTCAAGTATGTAAACAGGCCACCGAATAGCTAGCTTTTCGTTGGCGTAGCTGGTAGTGGTCTCGCTTTGCAAGTCAGAGGTGGCATGTTCAAACCGACTGTTTCTTCCACACGCAGCATACACACACACACACACACACACACAACATACAAACACAGGGTAAACACAATGGGGCTTATAGATAAACACAAATTATCGATACACAACAACAACCTGTAGGTCTTCTAAGGCCTACTGGTGAATGACATACTAGGGGTGATAACTGTAATTATGTGTGTTGTGCGCTCACACAAATGACACACAATGCCTGTCGGGATATGTTTGAAATCCAAATAATGATATGTAGGGCAAAAGTATGGGAAACGTCGATCTGTTGTCATGGGAACATTTTTTAAATTCTAAGAAGTAAGCACAGTTTGTGCTGATCGGGCATTTGGGAAGCTGTTTTCGGCTTCACTGCCAAGGTCAGTTCAGACCGTGCTGACAGATAAGGCCATTGGAGGAAGAGAGACTTGTCAAGTAATAAATAGTTCCCCGCAAGCAGGTCAAGAACAACATAGGCCTTCTAAGAATATGCTAGTTAAAGGTGGCGATACTTCCGGGTGTTGGTGATGTGGGAGTACTAGTGTATAAACAGACGCTGCTGGTACAACCAGGGTACCTGTGACGATGTTACACTACACTGTTGTTGGCTTGTTGTGGATGTGTGCAGCCTGACATGTACGCGATTTTACATTGTGCGGCGCAGCACTGAGTAGCCAATGCCAAGAAAAGCTTTGACAACCGGAGTGTCCGAATTCCACAAGGTCATGCAGAGAAACGGATACAGTACAAGCTAGCTCGAGAGAAAAAAAACAATTGTCTACGCCGTGAACTTCATAGTCAGCAATGGTATTCGGCACTTGCTAGCTCTCTAGCTGCATTCCAATGATATCGATACGCTTTAGGCTTTGCATCACATTTTGTCCAGATAATATTCTTATGCCACAAGCATACTTTATGACAGCAGCATCAAGCTATTACCCTAATGATTCAAGCGACTAATGTACACTTCCATGTCCTTTGCAAGGTTATTTTCAATAATTGAAACGAGAAGAAAAGTCTGCCTGTGACTATAAAGGTCATAAGATATGGTATCTGACTCCCCGTTTCTATTGTTCCTGCTGATAATAAAAATCTTTACTGATAAGTGCGATACGATATGACAGATTAAGGCTTGCAGAAAGAATTTGCATGTGAACTAGCTCTAGCTAAGTACATTCTCAAACACATTTACGTGTCAACGCCGATCTATTCTATAAGCTACGCATGACCTAATACGCACAATACGTAGCCTATGTAAACCACCGGTGAGGTTCGCAAGGTACAGTAGCTAACTAAACCGTAAATCTCCAATTCTAAACGTTCACAACCCATGCACGAGAGACAACGAAATACTCAACTCTTCACTTTTCCGAAGGTTCCGACTCCAAGCGTATCGCCGAGTATATAATGTCCAATCTTCACCCTGCCTTCGTGTTTCTGTTGCTTCTCTGCCATCTTCACCGTTAACGACAGGCTGGACTCGAGCTCCGCGGTGTTGCCTGTACGTGGGGCGCCCGGGGACTGGGAGGCGTGGCACCAGAACAACACCAGCTCGTTCTCAGATCGCTCGTTATGCTTTTATATCAAGTCAAAACCTTGAGCTATGTTTGTGCTTATCGGGTTTATACACTTAACATTCAGTATTTAATTAACAACAATCTATTTCTGGGGATAAACTAATAAACGCGTTACTGTGTTTAACCGACATGCCAGCGACACTAGAAAGTATGTACGCTTATTCCTATAACCAGTGGTTGACACAAAACACCTTGCATTTGCTAGTATAATGTTAAGTCCGAATAGCGGGACTCAAAGGCCAGTGATGCTGTGTGTTGTTACATTAGTCTACCACTAGATGGCAGACGGCGATCGCAGTATTCACTCTATTCGCCTCTTTTTGGTGCACGGACAGTGGTCTTGATGGCAAAACATGAATTTACAGTTTCTACCCCATAGGCCAGGGCAAGCGTGCGAACCACGTCGAGTGTATTTGTATACATTGTACACATTTACATGTGATTTGTATACAGTGTTTAGCCGCTCATAGGTAGCCTCGCTTCACAAAACATGTTGGTTTAGAGTAGGCCTTCTCCAAATTCGAGGATTCAGCTATCTACCTGAGCTTTAGGATTCAGAAGGATGTTTTCATGATAAAAAAAAACAGACAGGTTTGGCTTTTCCTTTTTGAATGACGGGTTTAGAAAAGGTTTAGGCAGCTTGTGATTTCGCCTACAGTTACGAAATAGGCTACAACTTTCCGGTTGGATTCTATATCTAGGAGTTTTGTGCATGGACATAAAACATAGTTACATTTCTTATCAACACTGTCCACATAGCCTACTTTTGAAATATACTTTGAGCCTATGTCGTGTAGTAGCCTACGGCGAGACGAGCTCTGCGCTCTAACTCCAGTAGCGTTGCGTCTGTAGTTCCCGATACAACCGCTAGATGCAGTAGATGTTCGCTAATGCTTGACGTCCCACAGTGCTTGGGATTCAGAGAAAGTTTTCCATGGAATGATGGAGATTACCCTCCGCTAGCGTAGGGAAGGGGGCAGAGCCTTGAGGCTTGTAGAGGGAACTTGAAGAGAGAAGGGGGAGGAGGAGAGGAAGGATTGATATAACAAGAGACGCTCTCTCCGCACGCATAGCGCTATTCTCTCTAGAAGCCTTTAAACGCAGACTGAAAGGGAGCGGGCTTTCCATTCATTTCCAACGCAACAACTTTATTTTCTTGTGTGCTGAACGCGTAGTTCAAACTTGTTTACGTAGTTCAGAATTGCCTTACGACGTCAGCTGAGGAAAGCTTTATAGGTTTCTTCAAGTAAACTTACCGCACGGACAGACGGCATCGCTGCACCTTCGATAACTTTGCAAAGACCTCTTGTGAGTTGGGAACCAAGGTTTCCCCATAGAACCGAATGACATTTCTCGCGCTGGCTCGGCTTACATAAATACGGACTCAATAGTATACTGTTTATCAATCTACCGCGGCGTGTGGGATTTAATTCTAAAGGAGAGGGAATTCTCAAATGCAAAAGTATCTGTATGAGAAAGCAATGGCCCAAGAGACAAGAAACGGGGGGAGCTCTTCATTAAACAACAACAACGGTATCGACAACAGCAAGAGGAAACTATTAATAGGGCTCGACGTCTTCTGTCTTCTCATAGGTAAGTTCT
>CAEFZP010001700.1:30000-32500 GCA_903064625.1 Mallotus villosus
GTAGTAGTGAACGTCTTATAGAACAGAGGGGTGCGTGGGAGGTCAGCTGGTGCTGTGTAACCATGGGTACCTGATGTAAACACAGATAGAGTTCGCCAGGCGCCTGCTCTCTGATGTAGGCTGGGTGAGGGGCCCACACACACTCTGCACCCTAACACACCCCGCCTCTGATGTAGGCTGGGTGAGGGGCCCACACACACTCTGCACCCTAACACACCCCGGCTCGGCTCCAACGCTGTTTACACCTCACTGGTTAGAGACTCAGGGGGTGGAAAACACACAAACACACACACACACACACAAACACACACACACAAAACTGATTTGCAATCACCGCCACAACCAAATACGGACCTGAACGTTCTCGGTTTCTGTCGGTGGGCTGAACAGTGTTTGGAGATGAGAGAGAGAAGGTTCCAGAAGGTCTGTTTACGCTCCTTGTTCTTCTCAGCCATCTGAGCATGTTGTCTTCTTATGACCTCTGGGAGAGCCTACTTAGAGACAAAACAAAACAGTCCTGCAGCCATCTCTCTTTGACATTTACTGTCTTCACACACACACACACACACACACACACACCCTCTCAATGTACATGACAGAAGATACCGTTAGGGAGACACATAGTGGACACCAGTATTTACATAACATGGCAAATACAGTGAATGTACAGTTGTTTACAGTTGGCCAGCAATTTATTTGATCCGTGTCTGCCAGCTTGGTTGGCCCAGCGGGTGTATGTCGTGTGTGTGAGTGGTGTGGGTGAGTGTGTGTGTGGTGGGTGTGTGTGAGTGGTGTGGTGTGTAGTGTGTGTGAGGGGTGTGGGTGTGGTGAGTGTGTGTGTGGGTGTGTGGTGTGTGTGTGTGTGTGTGTAGTGTGTGTGAGTGTGTGTGTGTGTGTGTGTGTTGTGTGTTGTATCGTGTGTGTGTGTGTGTGTGTGTGTGTGGTGTGTGTTGTAGTGTGGTGTGTGTGGTGTGTGTGTGTGAGCTGCGTGTGAGTGTGTGTGTGTGTGTGTATGTGTGTGAGTGTGGTGTGTGTGTGTGTGTGGTGTGTGTGTGGAGGCTGCGTGCAGCACAGGACATGTCTGATATTCCCTGAAGGTGATGACCCTCCCAGGGCAGCACTATCTGAGCTGCTGCTGCCGTCTTACGTAATGAGATCAAGATCAGGGCATGTTGATTACAGCCGCCGCCCTGCAGTGAAACCAGCCCTCCAGGAACAGAGATGTGGAGATGTCTGCCTACTGCACCGCGCGTGTGAGTGTGCGTGTGTGTGTGTGTGTGTTGTGTGTGTGTGTGTGTGTGTGTGTGTGTGTGTGCCCTGTGCTGCTGGTCCCTTTAACACACGCCTGGTTTCTGAGGCTGCCGGTGGTGACGGTTAAATGACATACCTCTGGGTTTCTGAAGGAGCTAGATGTGTGTAGGGCTGTCATTAGAGGTGTGTGTGTTGTGTGTGTGTGTTGTGGTGTGTGTGTGTGTCCTCCGGGGGTGTCAGACGGAGAGGGAGTGCTCAGGGCTGTCATTAGACGAGTCTGAGGGTGACAGACTGGACTGCTGTGTGTTTATGTGTGTCTGTGTTCCCCCAGGGATATAGCTTCAGGGCAGCGGGCTGAATGATGTGTGTGTGTGTTGGAGTGTGTGTGTGTGTGTGTGTTGGAGTGTGTTTATGTGTGTGTGTGTGGAGGAGGAGGAGGAGGGGGTTAGTTTGAATGTGCTAGCCGTCTGCAGCCGTCTGTGGGTGGGTGGGTGGGCGGGTGGGTGGCATATGTGTTACCCTAGGGCCTAGGGGCAAGCTTTTTAGCTTGAATGACGGTGTGGTGTGTGTGTGTGTGTGTGTGTGAGGCTCTTTTACTGCCATTATAGAGTAGACACATCCATCTCTCGGACACAGTTCACCTCCTCTTTTATTCTCTCCTGTCATTCTTCCTCTCTTTCTCGTCTCTGCGTCTCTCCCCCCGTCTGAGAACAGGGACAATGGGGACGCTAGACGCTTCGTTTACGGTTCCCCGACGTTTCCTTCCCTCTCTCCGCCTCTCTCTCTGGTGCTCTCCCTTGTCAACACAAACACAATCTGCTATTTAGACTCAACTTTAATTGGAGAGGAATTTTCTACCGGGCGGTAGCTGACCCATAACCTATTGTTAGCGGTGTGATGTGTGTGCTGGGGGTAAGGGTAGGGGGGGGGGAGGAGCTAGATGTAATTGTCTTGAATCTAATTCCATGGTATGTGCCGCGTGCCCACTAATGACTGTTTTATGGAATTATGTGTGTGGGGGCGGGGACCACGTGCAAACGAGCAGCCAGACGTTATGCCCAAGAAAATGATCAGTTACAGACAGTCTCTGTGAGCCGTGTGACCGGCCCCGGGGGCGGAGCCAGGCTCAGGAGCCAACCTAGGACCTCGTCGAGGTTCGATGTAAACCCAGACAGGATTTTCCACAGGTAACGCGAGCCCAGAAGCCTCCCGCGACCACAGCCTATCCCTCTCCCCTCTCTTCATGACG
>CAEFZP010001700.1:37500-41644 GCA_903064625.1 Mallotus villosus
CCCCCAAAGCCAATCAAACAGGTGCCCTGACTGGTAATCTCTCTCTCGCTCGCTCGCTCACACATGCAGTCATAAACTCACACACACACACTTTGGCAGCCAATCTTTGCTGTGTGGATTAATCAAGCTGGGTGTTGTTCGGATGATGAAGAACAGTACAACACACACACACACACACACCCACACACACCCACACACACACTTACACACACCATGTCCTGCATTGCTGCTTATCAGATCTGCAGCGACAAGGCCCAGCTTGTCAGTCTCTCCATGCCCCTCTCTCTCTCTCTCTCTCTCTCCTCTCTCTCTCTCTCTCTCTCTCCTCTCTCTCTCTCCCCTCTCTCATGCCTCTCTCTCTCTCTCTTTTGTCGCTGCTAAAAGGGGTTAAAAATGATTCAAGCTGATTGGCTCGGCTGTCCCTCAGAGCCAGCTGATTGGTGGAGCAGAGTGTTGTCAGGAAAGGTCCTGAGGAACCCACCAGAAACTGTCCTCTGAGAGAAGGAGGGAGATCGAGAGAGCGAGAGAGAGAGAGAGAAAGTTGAATGCAGTACCCAACCGTTAGGCTCAGGGTCTGAATGTGACAAAGGCTGTGAAAGAGTTCTAAATGAGTTGTTTTTAATTCACTGAAGCCTCGCGGGGTGCTAGCCAACGACCCAGCCCACCTCTCACTTTGTCTCCACTCACTCTGTCAAACCCGTCTTGTTCCCACCCTCTCTCTCTCTCTCTCCTCTCTCCCCCCCTCTCTCTCCCTCTCTCTCTCCCACCCTCTCTCTCCTCTCTCCCCCCCCACCCTCCCTCCCCCCCGTCTCTTTCTCCCCTTCCCCCTCCTCTCTCGCTCTCTCTCTCTCTCCTCTCCCCCACCCTCTCATCTCTCTCTCTCCTCTCCCCCACCCTCTCTCTCTGCTCTCTCCCTCTCTCTCTCTCTCTCTCTCTCCTCTCCCTCTCCCCCCCACTCCTCTCTCTCTCTCTCTCTCTCCACTCTCTCTCTCCCCCTCTCTCTCGCTCCCTCTCCCTCTCCCTCCCCCCCTCCCTCTCCCCCCCTCTCTCTCCCCCCTCCTCTCCTCCCATCTCTCTCTGGGTCAGTGATTGTCGTGTTTCTAAAGTTCAGCCTCTCCTCCGCTCGCCCCCCCGTCGCACAAAGCCGGACTGTTTTGTTCCCTTATCAGCAGGGGGACAAGACACAGACGTGGTTGGTTCATATCGGGGCGGGAGTGTGTGTGTGTGTGTGTGTTGTGTGTGTGTGTGTGTGTGTGTGGCATGTTCGGGGTGGGGGGTGGCAGTGGAATGAAGAGAATCCCCCACATACCAGGCCATGTTTCCATGGCGATGGCATGGTGGGCAGAACAATGCCAGCTGGCACACACAGGCTGGTGAGCCCGCGGGAAGAAAGGGAGAGAGATGTGGTGAGGGGGGCGAGAGGCATAGCAGAGAGTCTCTTTATCGACGGCCAATCCGTGTGGAGATGAGTGCATCTCTCCCTTTCTCTTCCGTGTTGTCACCTTCGGAGTTTCTCATGCTACTCAGACGGGTTCAGACTGGTCCGGGGAGGTCAGTGTGTGTGTGTGTGTGTTGAGCCCTGTGACCTCCATTCCCTCCACTTCATTACCGTGTGAATCTCACCCCACCCCACCCTCGCAGAAGTGGGTCAGCTCTGAGGGGGTGGAGGGGGCGGTGAGGGAGGGGAAGGTGGAGGGAGGAGGATCAGGAGAAGAAAGACCTGATCTGACTTGTGATTCCTTCCTCGGTTCAGCCTGTTTTATCCTGCAGATCTCAGGGGGTTCCAGAGGGTACAGCCGGAGCCAGGGGGCTGCTGTGTGTGTGTGTGTGTGTGTGTGTGTGTGTTTGTGTGTGTGTGTGTGTGTGTGTGTTAGTGTGTGTATGTGTGTGTGTGTGTGTTCTAGGTATTAGCTAGGTGCTGAGCTCACCAGACCGTGGCAGCAGCAGGGAGAGATCCTCATCGCAGCAGAAGTGTTCTCTGCCCGTCTGGTTCTGCCCGTCTGGTTCTGCCCGTCTGGTTCTGACCAGCCTGCTCCCACGCCTCTCTGGTTCAGGATGAACCAGCTCACCCAGTCAGGGTTCTACATGTGCAGACCCAGACCCACCCTATAGTCTCTCCCCAGACCCACCCTAGTCTCTCCCCAGACCCACCCTAGTCTCCCCCCAGACCCACCCTATCTCCCCCCCAGACCCACCCTATCTCCCCCCCAGACCCACCCTATAGTCTCTCCCCAGACCCACCCTAGCCTCCCCCCAGACCCACCCTAGCCTCCCCCCCAGACCCACTCTAGCCTCCCCTCCCAGACCACCCTATCTCCCCCCCAGACCCACCCTAGCCTCCCCCCCAGACCCACTCTAGCCTCCCCTCCCAGACCACCCTATCCCTCCCCCCCAGACCCACCCTATGTCTCTCCCCAGACCCACCCTAGTCTCCCCTCCCAGACCACCCTATCTCCCCCCCAGACCCACTCTAGCCTCCCCTAGACCCCCTGCCTTCCTCTGCCCTCTGTACCCCCCAGCCCTGCCCAGCCCCTGGCTCCACTCCCCCTGCCCTCCTCCCTGCTCTGGTTTGGCTCCCTGTTTGTGCAGGCGTTTGCCTCAGTGAGCAGGCTGTCTGCTGCCCTCTGCCTAGCACTCTCCGTCTGACCAGCCGCAGCCCAGGGAGGGAGATGGGGGGAGTGGGAGGATGGGAGGATTGCGGGATGTGAGGATTGTCGTACTGGTTTGCTGTTCTTTCTGGTTCTTGTCTCTTGCTTGCTCTTTCTCTTTCTTTACTTTCTGTCTTCTTTCTTCTTTCTTCCTTTTTTTCTTTTCTATCTTTTCTTTCTTCTTTGCTTCCTTTCTTCTTTATGCTCTCCTTTTCTCTCTGTCCCCTCTCCTTCGCGTCTCCACTGAGACCATATCTTCTCTCCTCAAGTGGGAGCAATTTTGTGAGTCTGAAGGCGTGTGTGTGTGTGTGTGTGTGTTGTGTGTGAGTGTGTGTGGGTGTGTGTGTGCGTGTGTGTGTGTGCGCGTCGTGGTGTGCGCGTGTTTACTCTCCTTTCAGTGCTCTAGAGCCCTTCTCTCTACATGAGCGGTTTTCCTCGTCATCCTGTGACGTGGGGGGGTGTAGCGTCGTCCGTAATGGAGAGCATCTAGCAGAAGAACTACAACTTACTGACATAGTAGCTTTGTCTGTCATTCAAAAAACATTTTCTCCCTGCCTCCCTCTTCCCTCCCTGCCTCCCTTCTCGCCCTCCCTCCTTCCCTCCTTCCCTCCCTGCCTCCCTTCTCTCCCTCCCTCCTCCCTGCCTCTGTGTAGTGACACAACCACAAGAACCGTATTCTGGACTATTCCCTGTACATTTGTGTGTATGGTTTGAGGGTGTGAACTTGCGAGAACACACATGTACACACACACACCTACACAAGTACACACGCACACTCTACACACACACGGACCACTCATGCAAAAAGTTCCAGTGAGTTGGGTGGGCCGCTGAAGCTTAGCCTTGTTTTTCTTGCTATTCACACATTTTACATCTTTCAGGGAAACTTAAAAAGTCTGAACCACAGTTAGCAGACATTTGTTTATATTCCTTGATTCGTAGATATGTATTTTATTTTCCCTCTGCCTGGAGGGGTGTGTGTATGTGTGTGTGTGTGTGTGGTGTGTGGGTGTGTGTGTGTGGTGCCGTCAGTGACAGCTCTCGGTGTTTTGGCAGAGGTGTGACATTTTAATGACTAAGGTATTTCGTGCTGGTCCCAGACAGTCTGACTGTGGTTCCTCTCCTCTCTTCTCTCTCTCTCCTCTCCGAGCACGCGTAGAGAGGGGGCGAGAGACGGGCGAGCGAGCACCGCCGTCGCGCGCCGGGCTGACCTCGTCGCACCGCTCTCCCCTCGTCTCTCCGTCAACAACGCCTCGACTCCGCTGCGCGCGTTAGCAGACTGGACTTCCTGTTCTGGCCAGCAAGTCCACCTAACACGCTCACAGCATTTTACTGTGACAGTGTTTACAGTGGTTCAGTCATGCACAAACACACACTCGTCCTCACATCTGATGCTAATTAACTGAAGGCTGCTAACAGGTCGATCCCACACACCACCACAAGGCCAAGAATCTATCTGTTAATCTGTTAGTTCCATCTGGTATTTCCTGATCCCA
>CAEFZP010001701.1:0-57477 GCA_903064625.1 Mallotus villosus
GTCACAGCGCCACCCAGCCCACAGCAGTGGTACTGCGGGTGTTGAGTACACCTGAAACGAGCAGGTGAGGTTTGCGCTCACACAGGAACATCCATGTGTGTATGTGATTACAGGTTTGTTATAAAAGAAAAACGTACAACTACAGTGCAGTGTACGAGCATGTGGGCTCGACCAAAAGAAAAACACAATGGATTTGCATGTTACATACACTCATTTAGTCATTCGCATACACACGCATGCACACACACACACACCACACACACCAGAGCTAGTGCACGCCTGGCTTCTCTTGGACACAGCCACTTGCTGAACCGCAGAATGTTAAATAAACTAGTTGAGGAATTCCACTGAGTCAACACTCCCTGGAAGAAGAGAACGTGTGTGACGTGTGGTGTCCGTGTGGTAGCTGTGTGCTGTGTGTGTGTTCCGCTGTTTGTGAGCGTTGTGTGCCGCTGTGTTGTGAGCGTGTGTGTGTTCCGCTGTGTGTGTGAGCGTGTGTGTGTTCCGCTGTGTGTGTGAGCGTGGTGTGTTCCGCTGTGTGTGTGAGCGTGTGTGTGTTCCGCTGTGTGTGTGAGCGCGTGTGGGTTCCGCTGAGTGTGTGAATGTGTGTGTGTGTGTCTGCGTGTTGAGAATAACACAGAGCTGTGTCTGTCACGGTGCAGTCTAGAGGTAACACACCACACTCACTCTGTTTAGAACCTACCTGCCCATGGAATGCTTGAAATTCTGCTGCTATGGCAACAGAACCTCACCAGTAATCTCTCTTCAACACCCACACCCCCTTACACACACACACACCTCCTCTGTCTCACACAAACACGGGCAGCTGTAGTCTAGTGAGTGCTGACTTTTAAGATGACTTCAAGTCCTGCTCTGTTACTCAGACATCATGAGGTAGCAGCAGTCTGATGGATGTGTGGATGGTTCCACCACTAGGATGTGTCATTCGATGTACCGTGGTTTTCCTGTTAGGACAGCGTCTAAACACACCTCCACCCCTCCCTCCTCCATGTGTTCCACCTCCTCCTCCTCCTCCCCCTCCCTCCTCCGGGCCACACCTGACCAGCATGTGCTCCACCTCCCCCTCCACCTCCACCCCCCCTCCCCGCCCACCTGACCAGCATGTGCTCCACCTCCTCTTCCACCTCCTCCTCCACCCCCTCCCTCCTCCGGGCCACACCTGACCAGCATGTGCTCCACCTCCTCTTCCACCTCCTCCTCCACCCCCTCCCTCCTCCGGGCCACACCTGACCAGCATGTGCTCCACCTCCTCTCCACCTCCTCCTCCACCCCCTCCCTCCTCCGGGCCACACCTGACCAGCATGTGCTCCACCTCCTCTTCCACCTCCTCCTCCACCCCTCCCTCCTCCTCCCACCTCCTCCTCCACCTCCTCCTCCACCCACCCCTCCCCACCTGACCAGCATGTGCACCACCTCCTCCTCCACCCCCTCCCCTCCTGACTGCTGGCCCAAACTCCTGTCTTGCTTTGAATGATTATTGTATGTATTGTTCTACATAGCATTATTTGATGTGAGAGAGGTTCTATGTCAACAGAAGTTGTTTGAATGGGGCGGAGGTGTCACATGTTGGCTAACCCACAAGTCATACGAATACTTAAAAATGAAAAAAACTAAATTAATTGTAAACGGTACGGGGGAGTATCTATTAAACCAAAGATAATAGTTTATACTTGCATATGATTAGAGACACCAAAACTCAAACTCTTACCTGGCGGCCATCATTTTCAGATATCTTGTTTGCAACTGACACCCTCTTGTGGAGGAATTGTTGAACTGTTGCAACATCCAGACTATAAAACATATTATAACCATGCTATTATTTATTTATTATATGGATCGTTATCAAGTTATGTGGAACCCTGATATCGACCCATTCATTTGAACCAGCATGGAAACATAAAAAAACAGTTGGCCCTGAGGACGAGGGATAGACAACCAGTGGTGTGTAGACTTCCTAGTCAAGAAGTTCCGGGGAGTATTGTGTTAATAAGAGGCAGGCCTACCTAGGTTAGAGTTCGGCAAGCTCAGTGATGGGCAAGTGACAAAGATTTGTGACACAAATAATGCGAGTGGATAATGCCACCATATCACACATCTTGTGTGTAGTAGTAGGCTACAAACTGTCAAAAACCCAACCGCCTTTTAGACCGTTTCAATAGCACAGTATTTTCCTTGCTAGTTTATTCGGATCCATTTTCTTTAGAGAAATGTTTAAATCTATAGTCATAATTCACTCCGCTGGGCAACTAAAGCTTTTATTTAGACAGGAATGTTATCCGGTTTGAGCTATACGACAAGGTATGCTTCATTGATTTACGGTTATCGTTGACTGATTACTGTGTTCATGTGATTATGGTAATGACGGTAGGTTGGGCTAATTGATTAGCTAGCGTTTTATTTACAGAGTTCAGACAACGTCAAACAGGGCAGTCTACGCCGAACTGAGTGGGCCAGAACCAGAACTTGGCTCTGAGTGTTGCATCCTGGGAAATGAAGTCCGTCCTTCCGGGATGTCGAGCCATTCCAAACGCTTTTTCGTAGAACAGCCACAAGGCCCAGGATGCTTCACGGATATTGCGCATGTGCATGGAAGCAATCGCGCAGACAGCTGATAACTCATCTATTATGCCACTTCGCTAAATAAAAGGTGCCAGAAAACTGCGAACTAAACACCGCTGGAGCCATTTGAGGACAAAGCAATAAAGTAAAATTTGTTTTCATATTAGTTTTATTTAAATTATGTATTGCATTTCGCATATGGGTCTCAAATGCACTGAATATATAGGTTGCTTTTAAGGGAGTCCGTCTACCCGCTCGGCGCCCTGAAACAATGCATAGCTAGCTACAAAGCGTACTTAGCTAGCGAGCTGGTTACATTTTGCTAGGGTCTGTATGCTAGCTAGTGTACAGCTAGAGTAACCATATCCTAAATAAAAATATTACATCTGCTTCGGTATTAAGGCTACAGTGCTCATTAACTACTTTAGTTTAGTATTATTGTCCGGGACATCTGCTCCTGAATCACCGCGTGCACAAATAGGACTGCCAAATAGAAGCTAGCTGCATAGCTAACCAGTTTGTTAGCTAGCTATTTAGCATTGCATTGCTCTGCCCGCCATCTTTTCAAAGGAATATAATTATGATACGTGCTAGCAGCTAGCTACTTTCCACCTTTTTAAGTTTAAGTTATAAATATATCATCTTGTTTCAGGATTTATTTATTATCTTACGCTTACTGTTAGCATGCAATTCAGCTCAGTTGCTTAATTGGATAACGCTAGACATAACGCTGGCTGTGATAGCTTAGGCTAGCTAGTCCACATTACTTATCTTTGAAGCAAAATGCTAACTGGCTAACGTTACGTTATTTAGCAGTACACCCACCGTGCATTAAGGTGAGTTAGTTGTGCTACAAATCTCTTTCTATATAGATCTAGCTAACCACATTACCGTCGAGAAATTAATGAAATGTCTATTTGGTAGTGAATGTGATTTATAATTTTGTGAACTAGTTAGCTACCTGAGTAGCTGTCACTCACAACTCTTATTGAACTCGTCTAATACTAGCTGACCAAGTCGTGTAACATCTGGTACTGGTCTCATGTCCGCGAGAACAACTAGCTGGATTTGGCTACTGCTCCACGTGTATTTGTACATTATAAACTGTTTTGGTATATGTGATGATTTACTCGGCTTTAAATATTCCCAATGTTTAACGTTTAAACCCCATGTTATTGATCGGTTTATACGTGTATAGTAAGAGATACAAGTGATGAAACATTTCACAGTTGACACAATGTATACGTTTAACCAGACATTTTTATCCGAATTACGGACCAAGATCACATAAACGGGACTGTTAGTGCTAGTATGTGGACATAATTCCTCAGGTGTTTGTCTGAGATGTAACTCATAGAAAGATGTTATTGATTATCGTGAGAACGGGGGTGTGCAGTCGAAGGATGTGCCTCAGGCAATTCAGACCCCCTGCCTGTGAAAATAGTTTTTTTTTATGTTCTCAAAGACGTTTGGTCCCTCGCTGGTGTTGTGTCTAAACATCCCCTGTGCTTCCTGTCTTCTTCTTCTTCTTCTCCAGGGCAGCTGTGCGATGGGATGTGAGTGCGTCTGGAGGACCACGGAGCAGAAAGAGGAGCCCCGTTTCCGCTGAAGACCCCAGAACACGCGCTCAAACGTGCGTCGTACACACGCCCCGGGAGGAAGCAGGAAGTAGGAGTCCGCAGTCAGGATGTCGGCCCCGCCCGAGGCCACCCCGACCCTCATCAACCCCCCGGCCCCTGAAACCTCCAACGCCACCAAGCCCGGCCGGAAGACCAATCAGCTGCAGTACATGCAGAACGTCGTGGTCAAGACTCTGTGGAAGCACCAGTTTGCGTGGCCCTTTTACCTGCCTGTCGACGCCATCAAACTGGGCCTCGCCGTAAGTCCACCGGGTCCTGACGAGGAACACGTAGACTGGGGAGGAGAATAATCATTGGATAGAGGCAGACAAGGAGGAAGATGAGGCAGTGGACCAGGCAGTGTGGAGGCAGAATTGAGGCAGTGAACTAGGTAGGGTAAAGGCAGCATTGAGGCAGCACGGAGGCAGTGGACCAGGCAGTGCGTAGCTGGGAGAGAGTCCACCACCGAGTCCAGACGAGGAACAAGCAGACTGATCTGAGAAGGCCTCATGCCGAATCAACACAGAGGGATGTTCAGGATATCTGTTCAGCACAGGGGAACGTGTTTCCCTTCAGCCTAGTATATCTATCTATATAAATACAGATTGATTGTTATCAGGAAAACATACTGCCTGCTGATCTAGTTGAGGGGATCGTTTGTTGTAGTAGGAAGATATCAAACGACACGGTTCCTTCGGGTGTGTCCCAGGAACATGAATGTGTGGGCTTGTGCTGTGAGGCCCTTCTATGTGCAGGGGTGGTGTTGGTAGGCTGGTGTCGTGTGGTATCGGGGTGGTGGTGTGTTTACCTGTGCTTACCTGTGCTTACCTGTGTTCACCTGTGCTTACCTGTGTTTACCTGTGCTTACCTGTGCTTTCCTGTGCTTACCTGTGTTTACCTGTGTTTACCTGTGTTTACCTGTGTTTACCTGTGTTCACCTGTGTTTACCTGTGTTTACCTGTGTCCTGCAGGACTATCACAAGGTGATCAAGAGCCCCATGGACATGGGCACCATCAAGAAGCGTCTGGAGAGCAACTACTACTGGAGCGCCCAGGAGTGCATGCAGGACTTCAACACCATGTTCACCAACTGTTACATCTACAACAAGGTACACACACACACACATGTACACACACACATGTACACACACATACACACAGACAGACAGACACACAGACAGACAGACATGCAGGACTTCAACACCATGTTCACCAACTGTTACATCTACAACAAGGTACACACATGTACACACACACACATGTACACACACACACACACACACCACACACACACACACACACACACCACCACACACACACACACACACACACACACACACACACACCCACACACACACACACATGTACACACACAGTTACTACCTGATCACTGTGCTGAGGAACACACTGTTCCTTGACTGACCACCGAAATACTGTTGGGCTTCTGAACATCGTACATCAAAAAAACAAATGCAGTATTGTACTAGTTGTACTTATAAAGAAGCATCTGCTCCGTGAATTCCTTGTAAAAAAATCACCCAGTCACCAGCACCAATGGACAAATGTAGGATGAAAGGAAGTGGTTTATGTTGAAGTCGAGAACGTTTTTTCTGCTCCTGTTCCTGCTTCAAGCCTGCCCTTCCTTCCCCCCAGCCCACAGACGACATCGTCCTGATGGCTCAGGCGTTGGAGAAGATCTTCCTGCAGAAAGTGGCCCAGATGCCCCAGGAGGAAGTGGCTCTCCTGCCTCCAGCCCCCCAAAAACAAGGCCCGGAAACCATCTGGCCCTGGTCAAGGTACCCCCCTGGCCCTGGCCTTCCTGCCTTCCTGCCCCGACTCCTCCTGCCCCCCAGTCACGACCTCTGACCCCTGTCCAGACCCTTTTCCTGGCTCCTCTTGTGTCGATCGCGTTGAGCAGTTTGTGACATGTTGACCTTTTCATGTATGTGTAACCCAGGAATTTTTATGAGGAATGTTGCTGGAGAACCCCCCAAGAGTAACTCTGTCTGTCTGTCTGTGTGTGTGTGCTGTGTGTGTGTGTGTGTGTCCAGTGAGCCAGCTAGCGGAGTCGTCCGCCTCGCCCCCCCACCACGTACCCCAGCACCCCCGCCTCTCGCCCCTCAGGCGCCCGTCATCTCAGCCACGCCCACGCCCGTGCCAACCGTCGCCTCCGGCCCCGCCCCAGCTCCCACGCCCGCCCCAGCGCCTCCCCCACCCGCCATGATGCCCACCGCGCAGCCCGTCGTCAAGGTAACGACCGTCGTGGCGTCGAGCGTTTCGCCAATGAACAGTCTCACCCTGGACCGTCACACAAGGTTGGGGGGCGAGGGGAATCAGAATGTTGATGCGAGGTGTATGTCTGCCCCTGTGTGTGTGTGTATGTCTGCCTCTGTGTGTGTGTGTGTGTGTGTGTGTGTGTGTGTGCTCGCCTGTCCGTCCTCCCCAGAAGAAGGGTGTGAAGAGGAAAGCAGACACTACCACCCCGACCACGTCGGCCATCGCTGCCAGCCGGAGCGACTCCCCGCCCCTGGACACCAAACAGGCCAAGGTGGCGTCCCGCCGCGACAGTGCCCCACGCCCCCCCCAAGCCCCCCCCGCAAGGAGGAGGAGGGGGCGGAGGCGGGGGGGAAGAAGGGGAGGGTGGGGGCGGGGGTGGGGGAGCAGATGAAGCACTGTGACACCATCCTGAGGGAGATGCTGTCGAAGAAGCACGCGGCGTACGCCTGGCCCTTCTACAAGCCTGTGGACGCTGCCGCTCTGGAGCTGCACGACTACCACGAGATCATCAAACACCCCATGGACCTCAGCACTGTCAAGGTGACTCACACACACACACACACGGTATACACACTGTACTGGACCTCAGCACTGTCAAGGTGACGCACACACACACACACACACACACCACACACACACACACACACACACACACACACACACACACACTGTACTGGACCTCAGCACTGTCAAGGTGACTCACACACACACACACACTGTACTGGACCTCAGCACTGTCAAGGTGACTCACACACACACACACACTGTACTGGACCTCAGCACTGTCAAGGTGACACACACACACACACACACTACTGGATCATAGCACTGTCAAGGTGACACACACACACACACACACACACACACACACACACACACACACACACACACCACACACACACACACACACACACACACACACACACACACACACACACACTGTAGTGGACTTCAGCACTGTCAAGGTGACACACACACACACACCCACACTGTACTGGACCATAGCACTGTCAAGGTGACACACACACACACACACACAACACACACACACACACACACACACACATACACTGTACTGGACCTCAGCACTGTCAAGGTGACACACACACACACACACACACACACACATACACTGTACTGGACCTCAGCACTGTCAAGGTGACACACACACACACTGTACTGGACCTCAGCACTGTCAAGGTGACACACACACACACACACACACACACACACACTGTACTGGACCTCAGCACTGTCAAGGTGACACACACACACTGTAGTGGACCATAGCACTGTCAAGGTGACACACACACACACACACACTAGTGGACCTCAGCACTGTTCACACACACGCAGCGCCAGGTGTTTGATCAGGGTGTTCTGTGTCTCCTCAGACCAAGATGGACAGCAGAGAATACCCCGACGCCCAGAGCTTCGCCACGGACGTGCGGTTGATGTTCTCCAACTGCTACAAGTACAACCCTCCTGACCACGAGGTGGTCGCCATGGCACGCAAGCTGCAGGTACACACAGAGAGACACACACACACAGAGACATGGACACACACACACACACACACACACAGAGACACACACACACACACAGAGACATGGACACACACAGAGACATGGACACACACACACACAGAGACATGGACACACACACAGACATACACAGAGACATGGACACACACACACACACACAGAGACATGGACACACACACACACACACACAGAGACATGGACACACACACAGAGACATGGACACACACAGAGACATGGACACACACACACACACACAGAGACATGGACACACACACAGAGACATGGACACACACACACACACACAGAGACATGGACACACACACAGAGACATGGACACACACACACACACACACAGAGACATGGACACACACACAGAGACATGGACACACACACACACACAGAGACATGGACACACACACAGAGACATGGACACACACACACACACACAGAGACATGGACACACACACAGAGACATGGACACACACACACACACACAGAGACATGGACACACACACACACACACACACAACTAAGCTAAGCATATCCCAGTGTGTAAACTTCTCAAACGCTCTCACACGTCTGTGTTTGAACACTCCTGTGTGTGCGTGTGTGTGTGTGTGTGTGTGTATATCTGTGTGTGTGTGTGTGTGTGTGTGTGCACGTCTGTGTGTGTGTGTGTGTGTGTGTGCACGGCAGGATGTTTTCGAGATGCGCTTCGCCAAGATGCCCGACGAGCCCGTGGAGCCTGCGGCGCCCCCGGTGGTCAGTAAGAGCACTGCGAGCAGCGACAGCAGCGCTGGCTCCTCTTCCACAGACAGCTCCGACTCCGAGGAGGAACGCGCCACGCGACTGGCCGAGCTACAGGAACAGGTGGGCTCTACCAACCTCGGACCAAGACCCACGCCCTGCAGGGATGGACCGTCCCACCACTCATGTTTACCGTAGCCTAGCAGAGTCACTAGAGCAGACTGAACCAGGCCAGACAGACCCCTGATCATCCCCTGAGATAAGACAGAGAGGATCCCCGAGCTAGCGAGAGCGCCCCAGACCAGAACCCCCGGCCAGGGCAACCCGAGGAGAGGACTGGAGCGTGGCTCCACCTGTCAATCACCCACACCAGAACCAAGCCCCGCCCCCCCCCCTCCTCCACCACCTGTGAGGCAGTCTCCTGCAGTAGGCTACGTAGACAGGGCCCTGGGTTAGCTACACTGGCTTGCATGTTGACACTGTACCTTGAGAAACTTGGGAGACACCAAGTCACCTCTTTAGCCCCGCCCCCCATGGACGAGCCAGGCCAATAGAGCTGTATTTGTGATGTTAAGTGCTGTGTGGAGTGTGTGTCTCTGACCCCCCTGCCCCCCCTCTACCCAGCGGTTCACTCAGGAGCACCCCGCTGCCAAAAGGGCGGGGGAAAAAAACGGGTGTGCCAAACGTTTCCAGGTGATTTACCTCTTCCTTCCCAGTCCCACAATCCTCCTTGTTCAAACTGCACCGTGGGTAGAGAGCGCCAGGAGGGGGTGGGGGGGTGAGTAGGGTTGGTAGTGTGGGAGGAGAATAATCGTTGGATAGAGGCAGACAAGGAGGAAGATGAGGCAGTGGACCAGGCAGTGTGGAGGCAGAATTGAGGCAGTGAACTAGGTAGGGTAAAGGCAGCGTTGAGGCAGCACGGAGGCAGTGGACCAGGCAGCATGGAGGCAGTGGACCAGGCAGTGCGTAGCTGGGGCTGGGAGAGAGGGAGAGTGAGACCGGCCCAGATGGAGGCAGTAGGAGTGGCTAGCGGGGCTCCAGGTGTGACTAGAGAGACCTACAAGGCTGCAGGAGAGACCTACAAGGCTGCAGGAGAGACCTACAAGGATGCAGGAGAGACCTACAAGGCTTCAGGGGAGAGCTGCATGTGACAGGAGAGAGAGAGAGAGACAACACGACCTCAAACAACCTGATCTGTTTATTAGCATCTTTTAAAGTGTCTTATCCCTCTTTGATGCCCCTCCTGAGCGTCTCTGTGTGAAGTGCAGTAAAGTGTAGTAAAGTGTAGTAAAGTGCTAGTCAGATACATAGGAATGTTGAAAATGGTGAACTATCCCTTTGAAATGTTGACCACATCTAGGCCAGCGATGTGGATCCCCTCCTTCTGATCACAGAGAGGAGCTGTATGTGCATGACATGCTAACCCTGTCGACACATTTCCCAACATCTCTACTGGTTGGGGGCCTCTGAACTCAAAGCAATTAGTCGTCTCAAATTCCCCCTGCCCGTGATATTGTGTGCTTCATTACAGGTGATATTGAAGGGATAGGTCACTTCATTCAACATTTACGTTCTGTTTCTTTACAGAAGTGGCTGGCTGAGTTTTGATTGGCTTAGCTAATGATTGAACCAATCCTCTTGCTCCAAATCCTAATTTGGAATGACACATTTTTTCGTTTAAATTGGGGATCTTGATGAAAAGGGAAACACGGCAAATGTAAAAAAAAAGTGAACTATCCCTTTAAGTTGACATCATAACTTTTTATTGTCACTTAATTGCATCTAACCTGCCTGGGGAGGGAAACCGCCAATCATATTGGAGTTGTGCTGAATCAGGGCTGATCTGGGAGTGATTCATGTTTCTGTCTCTGTCTTAATGTTGGCCGAGGTGGGTGACTCATAATTAAAACCGTTTCCCAGCTTTGGTCCTCAGGGCCTCCTGTCCTGCATGTTCTAGATGTTTCCCTGCTCCAACACACATGAACCAGGTCGTTATCACGCTCAGCAGAAGCCTGGTAACGACCCGTTCGTGGGAACCAGGTGTGTTGGAGCAGGGAAACATCTAGAACAGAGGTCTTCAACCCTGGTCCTCACGGACCCCCTGTCCTGCACATTTTAGATGTTTCCCTGCTCCAACACACCTGATTCAAATGAATAGACGTCAACAGGCTTCTGTATAACTAGATAACGACCCATTCATTTGAATCAGGTGTGTAGGAGCATGGAAGCAGGGAAACATCTAAAACGTGCAGGGCAGGGGGTCCGTGAGGACCAGGGTTGAAGACCTCTGATCTAGAACATGCAGGACAGTGTCTCCTTCAGGACCAGGGTTTAGAGACACTGATTTAAAACCTCTGACTTGTGGAGGTGTGCCTGGGGTTGCTCTAATGGTGTCTGGAGATGCAGGTTGCTAGGAAACTGCTCACTCCAGAGATGGCTGATGCCCCGCCCCCCTTTGTCTTTTTGACCACGCCCCCTCCCCCCACGCCCCCCTCCCCACACACACACACCACCCCTCAGTTGAAGGCGGTCCACGAACAACTGGCTGTCCTATCACAGGCTCCGGTCAGCAAACCAAAGAAGAAGAAGGAGAAGAAAGACAAGGAGAAGAAGAAAGAGAAGGAGAAGGAGAAGCCGGCCAAGGGCGGCAAGCTGGAGGACGAGAAGAGAGCCAAGGCACCGCAACCGACCAAGCCAGCCAATCAGAAGAAAGCTCCGGCCAGGAAAGCCAACAGCACCGTTACAGCCCCCAGGTACCCACGACCCCTGACCCCTAACACAGCCCCCAGGTACCGACGACCCCTGACCCCTAACACAGCCCCCAGGTACCGACGACCCCTGACCCCTAACACAGCCCCCAGGTACCCACGACCCCTAACACAGCCCCCAGGTACCCACGACCCCTGACCCCTAACACAGCCCCCGTCTGCCATAAGACTCCTAACACTGCCTCCCTCTCTGTCTCATGACCTCTTGTGACCCCCCTAATCCCATTTGACCCCAGACCCCTACGTCCTCTCAGTCTGCCCCTAAACCCCTTAGTCCCCTGACCCTGTCTGATCCCCCCCCCCTGACCCTGTCTGACCCCACCCATGCCCAGTCGCATTTCCGTCCAGCCGTTCAAATCCCCGTGTCACCCTCGTCTCCTAGGCAACCGAAGAAGGGATCGAAGGCGGGTCCTGCGAACGGCGAGGAGGGGGAGGAGCCGTCCCTGCCGATGTCGTACGACGAGAAACGCCAGCTCAGCCTGGACATCAACCGTCTCCCGGGGGAGAAGCTGGGGCGCGTGGTGCACATCATCCAGTCCAGGGAGCCTTCGCTGAGGGACTCGAACCCGGACGAGATCGAGATCGACTTTGAGACGCTAAAGCCGTCTACTCTGAGGGAGCTGGAGAGATACGTCAAGTCCTGCCTGCAGAAGAAACAACGCAAGCTGCTACGTAAGGGCTTGTGTGTGTGTGTGTGTGTGTGTGTGTGGACACACATCTCCCTCTTCATCTCCACCGATCTCTCTTCTCCTCTGTCACTCTGTGTTCTCAGTCTTGTATTATTTGACATCTAATTCATTTTTCACTCTTGACCAATCACTGTAAAGCTCCATTCTGTTCTCCCTCCCTCCACCCTCTCTTTCTGCGTCTGCCTGTCTGTCTGTCCTTGTGTCCTTCCAGTCAGTCTCACTGACCTCCCCGTCCCCCAGCTTCTGACAGACAGCCACATGCAGCCAGTAGAGACTAGAGGCTAGACGGTAGAGGCTAGAGGATAGAGGTTATAGAGGGGCGGGGGGGATAGTTATGACGCTACAGCACCTCGCTAGCTGATGCACTGCTGTGTCTCCTGCAGTGGGTGCTGGGAAAAAGAGTTCCAGGTCTAAGGAGGAGCTGGTTCAGGAGAAGAAGAGAGTGTTAGAGCAGAGACTACAGGACGTGAGCGGAAAGCTGGGCAGCAGCAACAAGAGACCGTCCAGAACAGGTATCTGCTGTTGGGCTGCGTGTTCAGCAGGAGCACCTGTGGGCTCAGACAGGCCTGCTCTGGAGAGAGAGAGAGAGAGAGAGAGAGAGATAGGCCCGATTTAGAGAGAGAGAGAGAGAGAGACAGGCCTGATCTAGAGAGAGAGAGAGAGAGAGGCCTGATCTGGAGAGAGAGAGAGAGAGATAGGCCTGATCTAGAGAGAGAGAGAGAGACAGGCCTGATCTGGAGAGAGAGAGAGAGAGTGGCCTGATCTGGAGAGAGAGAGAGAGAGAGACAGGCCTGATCTGGAGAGAGAGAGAGAGAGAGAGAGAGACAGGCCTGATCTGGAGAGAGAGAGAGAGAGAGACAGGCCTGATCTAGAGAGAGAGAGAGAGAGAGATAGGCCTGATCTGGAGAGAGAGAGAGAGAGAGAGACAGGCCTGATCTGGAGAGAGAGAGAGAGAGAGAGAGAGAGAGAGAGAGAGAGAGAGAGAGAGAGAGAGAGAGATGGAGAGAGAGACAGGCCTGATCTGGAGAGAGAGAGAGACAGGCCTGATCTGGAGAGAGAGAGAGAGACAGGCCTGATCTGGAGAGAGAGAGAGAGAGAGAGACAGGCCTGATCTGGAGAGAGAGAGAGAGAGAGAGAGAGAGAGAGACAGGCCTTCTCTGCAGAGAGAGAGAGCCTTGAAGCTTTGAGGGACACAGACAGGATACCCCCCAGTTTTGACAGAGAGGAGAGGTTGAAAGGTTAGAGAGAGGACGTACGTTGATCAGGTCTCCAGTCTAGGTTTCTGTGCCCTTAATCACCTTAAACACGTGTGTCCCCCACACATCAGAGGTTGTTCTACAGCACGGCACAGGGTGCTGTTTAGGTTCCCCATGCCCTGACCAAAGAGCTCTCTGCCTTCTGGGATACACACGCTGTGGTTGTCCCCCTCTCCTTCACTCTACGAGACTCTCTACGTGTCTTTACTGGAAAGTCTGCTAAGAAACATCCTCAACTCATCTGTGTGTGTGTGTCTTTGTGTCTTTGTGTGTGTGTGTGTGTGTGTGTGTGTGTATGTGGGTGTGTGTCCATGTCCACGTGTGTGTATATATATATATGTTTATATGTGTGTGTGTGTGTGTGTGTTGACGACCCGTGTCTCTCCCCTACAGAGAAGGCGGCGGGCGCGGCTGCAGGGGGCGGAGCCTCTCGTCTGAGTGGCAGCAGCAGTTCCTCTGAGTCTGGCAGCAGCAGCTCCAGCGGCTCCAGCTCCAGCAGTGACTCAGACTGAACACACACACTCAACACACACACACACACTCACATACACACACACAGACATGCACACGCACACACACGTGGATCCAGCTTCTGTAGTGACTCGGACTAAACACACACACACGATAGATCTGTCTCCAGTAAGGACACACACACACGTAGACTCATAACACGACACACACACACACGCGTGTGAATCCATCTCCAGTAGTGACCTGGGACTGAACAGACAGACATGTATCCACCTTGTGACTCAGACTGAACACACACACACACACACACACCACTCGGAGGAGTTCCATCCTGGAGCCAGACTGTACATATGTGAGGCCCTCTCGCTCATTTAACCCTTTTCTAGCTACTAGTGCTAATCACCTTGGAGGACCTTCTCTCTGAGGAGCAGCAGGCGCGGTCTGAGGGACCTGGCCATGTGTTGTACGTAGAGGTCCGTAAAGTCGTACGGCCAGTAGGAACAGAGTGAGACTGCAGTATCTGACTGTCCTTAGTCTCTCTGTGTTGTGCTGCCCTACAAGGGCACTGCCTGGTACCACCACCACCCCCACCTTTGTCTACAGACAGGAAGAAGAACGTGTCACTTCCTCTACAGACAGGAAGAGCAACGTATCTCTTCCTCTACAGACAGGAGGAGCAAGGTGTCACTTCCTCTATGAACAGGAAGAGCAATGTGTCACTTCTTCTACAGACAGGAAGAGCAACTTGTCACTTCCTCTACAGACAGGAAGAGCAACGTGTCACTTCCTCTACGGACAGGAAGAGCAACGTGTCACTTCCTCTTGGTTATCCCGGCTGACCACGGCTGCTGTCTGGGAGGTTCGTTGTCGTTAACCCCAGACGGGAATCCTGGACGACAACACTAAATACTTTTTTCCGTGGCAACGATAGCCCCTCCCCCTGGCAGACTACTGCTCCCCTCACCTCAGCAACATTCCAGAAGCATCCGCGATCAGAGGTTTCTATCCAGCGCCGTAAACACCGGCGGCTCTGGGCCACAGCTACCGGACAACTCGGAAACGGTATCGCCACGGTTACAGCATACCCGTGGTCACTTCAGTCGTCACGGGATTAACGATGATGTCATTGAAACGTTCCGTGGATTCAGAATGACATTTGTTTGGAGAAGCATGGTACACGTGTCAATCCTGTCCACCTCCTCTGACCTCCAGGGTCTCCCTGACCTCCAGGGTCTCCCTGACCTCCAGGGTCTCCCTGACCTCCAGGGTCTCCCTGACCTCCAGGGTCTCCCTGACCTCCAGGGTCCCTGACCTCCAGGGTCTCCCTGACCTCCAGGGTCTCCCTGACCTCCAGGGTCTCCCTGACCCTCCCAGGGTCTCCCTGACCTCCAGGGTCTCCCTGACCTCCAGGGTCTCCCTGACCTCCAGGGTCTCCCTGACCTCCAGGGTCTCCCTGACCCCCAGGGTCTCCCTGACCTCCAGGGTCTCCCTGACCTGCCTGCAGCCCCCTTGGCGTCTATCTGCAGAGCGTCAGAGGCGGAGGGGGTCGGAGGTCGGGACGTCAGTTAACCCAACACTACTTCTTCATGTTTCTTCACGGATTGTGTTGATGTCTTTTACGTGTCTCATATTTTGTACCAGTGTTTGTTTTGATACTCCCCACTCTCGACCCCAGTACACAGGGCAGACCAGACTGATCTTGGGGTTGGGAATAAACTGTCCTGACAGACGAACCTACGAGCCCACCTCTGATTCTCCACTAATCAGCTCCTCCAGTGATAATGTCCAGTTAGTCGATTTAGAATGTGTTCTGCAGAGCAGTTAAGACTGGGTTTTCCTTTTTCCCCCTAGGGTTTTACTCCTACTTTTTTCGCTGTTTCTCTCGCTCCTGTCTCTCTCCTCTCTCTCTCTGTCTCTCTCTCTCCTCTCTCTCTCTGTCTCTCTCTCTCCTGTCTCTCTCTCCCTCTCTCTCTCTGTCTCTGTCTCTCTCTCCCTCTCTCTCTCTCTCGCTCCTGTCTCTCTCTCTCTCTGTCTCCCTCTCTCTCTCTCTCTCTCTCTCTCTCTGTCTCCTCTCTCTCTCTCGCTCCTCTCTCCCTCTCTCTCTCCCTCTCTCTCTCTCCCCCTCTATCTCTCTCTCTCTCTCTCTCTGCCAGTGGTGGAGCAGTGCCACACCTGGTACCTGCCATTACTGCCACCTGTCATTTCTGAATGTAATACAATGGTTTGTTTGTTTGTTATCGGACAGCGGTTCTATTGAAATGTTTCATTTGTTTCCTATTCTGGTGTGTAACAAACACTAACTGTAGCCTGGTTCTCTGTAGTATTTGTGTGAAAAACACATAAAACAACTTAATTAGTTTACTGAACACAGGACACATGACATGTCTGTTCAAAGTAAATGTCAACCATCTTTTTGTTTTCTATTTGAGCATATAGCGAGACCTTTTGTAAATCAAGCTAGTGAACTATGTTGTGATTTGCTCTCTGGTCTTCCAAATTTCCAAATCATGTATTTCAGGTTGTTTGTTTGATACCTTGTGTAATACAACCGTGGTGACTGATGACAGATGTGGCTCTGTTTTATCTGACGTGGTAAGTGTGACTGTCTCCCCCCTCAGTCCTGCAGCCAGAGAAGGAGACGTCCCGTTGCCTGGCGACCCGTTGCCTGGCGACCCGTTGCCTGGCGACCCGTTGCCTGGCGACCCACAACACAGACAGCATCAGCTGGATTAGCTGAGAGTGATGAAAGGGGGATATGAGTAGAAGTCTTTTCATCATATTCACTCATTTTTGTTTTTAGTTTCATGGGTCAATTTATAGTTGATTTTATATTTTAATTAAATGATTTTATGTATTTGCATGCACTCCGAACTGATAACTTTTCTCAGATATTCTTTGAGCACTGTATGGTATCTCGTGTGGACAGCAAGCCCTGGAGGAGTCTTCATCTTGTCCTCTTGGGGGGGAAAACAAACGAGCAAAGCTGAATGAACTGATGATGTAATTACTTCTATTGAATCCCTTATTACCCCTTATTTTCTGAGTTCCTTTGTTTTCATAAATAAACTACGTAAACGTAACCTGTGGATGTGTGGTTCTCTGTAGAACACCTCTGATCTTGTGGTTCTCTAGAACACCTGATGTGTGGTTCTCTGTAGAACACCTGATGTGTGGTTCTCCGTAGAACAACCTCTGATGTGTGGTTCTCTGTAGAACACCTCTGATGTGTGGTTCTCCGTAGAACAACCTCTGATGTGTGGTTCTCCGTAGAACAACCTCTGATGTGTGGTTCTCTGTAGAACACCTGATGTGTGGTTCTCCGTAGAACACCTCTGATGCCTTGTGACTGTGTCCTACGGAGACTTTATAACCACAACACCGTCTGGCTGTCCAGTATAGCTTGTTGTAGTCCAGGCCTGTGAGGCCTCATGACTGGACTGGCCTTAAAGGAAGCCAGCAGTCTGTGCTTCAAAAACAAACTTGTATAAATGAGGTTTTTTTGCCTTTTCGAATAAAGTTTTATTGACCGTGTGGTAGTCAACCCTGTTTCAGCACTCCTGTGTGATATGAGGAATAGACCCTGTAATCCTGGACGGATCTTGGGGGGAGATTGACTGATGTGTAGTGCTGTACGTTGTAATGGTTCGTTAAAGTGACGTTATTTCACGGCTCGTGTGGATTTTATCCTCGGCATTCTTTCACGTCCCGCAAGTGTGCTGAAGCCAGACTGTAGAATACTTTTAGCTCGCTAATGTGTCCAGATGGAGTTATGCCTTGGTAGCACATCTTCGTTTGAAACGATAGCTTGAAACATTCAAAATATGAACACATGTATGAACATATCATGACTATTTACAAAAACAATTGTATATATAACATACAAAAAAAATTACACTGCAATGAATGTAACGCGGACTTGTTCTGACATGAAGGCAAGACATATGTAACACTAATACATGCCTCAAACCAGGCTTACCTCACATGACCAGATACACATATTGACAACACTGACACAGTCATTTACCATCAAGGACATTTTCAGTACGTCTCTACTGACAGCTGTCACATAATTAGACAAATCCTGGAACGGCCGCTGGTCTCAGCGTCGTCAAGTGTGTTTTTATCCCGTACTACGACGGCTTGATTCCCGTATTGACTGTACCATGTACTCTGACTCCGACTGAGGTAGTTTGCTGGCGGCGCCTGTTCCAGTTCCAGTTGTTGTTGTTGCCAGATGAGCAACGATGTGTCTCTAAACCTCAGCCGAGCATAACCCTCGGATAGAGCTTTCTCAGCCAAAGGATATCGTTCCGACATCTTACAAATTACAAGTCTCTCTTTGTCCCGTTTTTAGGTCATCTTTGGTAGGGACAGGGCATGGTCTTGCAGAGTTGCTGATGATATCGCTTCAATGCCTTCCTGGAAAGTTAATATCACGATTACTGTCAGATGCATAGCTGCTACCAAATAAAGAGCCAGCTACGAAACCTGATCCAATCCAATCCCGACGTCCCAAATCGTGAAAAATGCTGATGCCTACTGTACACTCCTAATAATAGCAGCCCGCAAAACGGTCTTGCATGGTTAGCCTTCTGCTACTAGTAACGTTAGCTAGCACTAGCTGGCTTTTACTGTCGAGAACTACACTTCTCGCAGTTTACTGCTGTTTTTCCAACATTTTCCCAGCTAGTGCTAGCTGTCACAGTTTTTAGACAAACCTTAAAAATTGCGTTGTTGTTGGGTTGTTGATGCTGCCTATAGCAACGGTACTCACACAAACCTATCCGACAGGAATCGTTAAAAAAAAACAGTTGTTCCATATTAAATCCAATTTGACTATTGCGTGAAACATTAAACCGTCCATAGAAGAAGCACACTTATATTTTAAAACGGCAAAATGTTTATGGATGATTAGAAAATGTATTTCAATGTAAAAAAGAATCAGATTGCAACATCCGGGAGGCCAATGTACTGCTTGCCTCAGACCGGATCTGTCTCCTCAGACCCCAGGCTGTGATTGTATAACTGATCTGCAGCTACACCTGGATGAGAGCATAGATATATATAAAGGCTTTAAATATATCTATAGAGAGAGAGAGGTCTGCAGTTGGACCCTTCTCAGAGAAGTGAGATGGTTCGATTACATTTTTTAAGCTCCATTTTTTGAGAAACCTGAATTTCCAAACCTTCAATTTATGGATATTGTTTTTATTTTACATTGAACATTACATTAAATTAATATTTCAATTTTAAAGAGGTTAATTCAAAATTAACATTCAATGCAGAACCGTTTCGCTTTGCCTCTCCGCGTTGATTGGTTTCATCTTTGTTTTGGAATGACCCACTTTTTATGGAGGGATGTATTATTAGTGACAATATTGACATCAGAAGTGTTTTTTAATCAAATATAATAGCAACATTTGTATTTATTGCAAAGTAAGGCCTCTATCGATTCACAGTAATAAAACAAATGTGAGAAAAATGTAAATTCTTTACTTCCTAACACCCCCATAACAATAGACTCGACTTGACACTTCCTTGTTTTGCAAAAGTTTCATTTGTGAAAAGTTAGCAATCACGACTCAACATAAGGCACAAAACCGTGTACATAAAATGAATTAATATCACACATGATTAATAATAGGGTTTAGTACTGCTTTCAGATGGCCATTCATGTGAGCTAGTTTTCGAATTTGATAAGTTTGACGAGAAGGAAGATGTTGTCAGCGGCCAACGAAGATTTCAGGGTTAAGTTTCCGCTGCATTTCTCGGTCTGGGGAAATGATTACAGGACATTGGAGAGCCAGTTATTTCAGGTTTGTGATTATTTCAATGTAATATCTTAACGCTGAGCTGAAGCCGAGGTTTTGGTTTCTTTTTTCTTACACGGTAGCCTAGCTTTAGTTTGCCTGGTATGCTAGCTGGCTAGCTAGTCTACTATTTGACTACGTAATGACAGCCCACTAGCTAGCTAGCTATATAGCTAAAAGGAAAGTACATAGACTACCAACTACTAATGAAATGTCAGTGTCGGTGTGTATAATTGACGTAGTCGGCTTCGTACCGTCTCTTGTTTGTAGCTAGCACTAGTACTCTACTGTAACAGTTTAGCCAGCAAAGCTAACTAATAGCTACATAATAAACAACCCATTTCTCTGCTTACAGTGCCAATATTTACAAGAGCCATGCCAACAACGTCATTTAAATTAGAATTTGACATCAGCTGGAATGGCCACAGTACATAACCATGACATAGCTCAGATATCCAGTAATTTCATCCAGTTTAGAAACCTTAAACATTCTATTTCATTCAATTAAATCTTCTTGTTTTCAAGGCTCGACCTTGCGATACTAGGAACAATGTCGTTTCTTCCTTTCCTCAGAATGATATCGAGGCGGTGGACCCCCGAGGGAGAACGCCGCTGCACCTGGCCGTGTCGTTAGGCCACCTGGAGTCAGTGAGAGTGCTTCTGCGACATGGGGCGGAAGTTACCAAAGAGAACGCCAATAACTGGACAGGTTAGTCTGGGTCTTAGCAGGCTATTACAGCACACTGGAACTCAGCCATCATGCTTTGTGGTCTCATTTGTGTATAGTAGGCCTGCCATTCAGCATAACTCACTGTTATTGATATATAGATACATCGATTGATCTATGAACAGTAAGAAACGTCCACATGAATGTCTGCCTCTGTGTGAGTTCTCTCTCCCCGCCTTAGCGAGACAGTTTCCACTCCAGCGTTTCATACAATACCTTTTTGTCTTGCTCACACAAGGGGTGTTTATAGTTTGTAGCTGGTGGAAACAGTTGACATCATTGTCAGGGCTTATGTAAACCCTCTAGATAGCTATCTGTCATCCACTTGTGTTTGTTTAGTGCTACAGGAAGCAGTCAGTACTGGAGACCCAGAGATGGTGCAGCTGGTGCTTCAGCGCCGTGACTACCTCAAAGCCTCCACCGCCCTGGGAGGAGTTCCAGAGCTGCTGAGCAAGATCCGTGAGGTCTGCTCTCTCTACCTCCTCTGTTGCCCTTGCCTGTGCTCCCCCCCACCTTCCCCCCCCCTTGCCAGTGTCCACCCCACCTCCCCCCCCTTGCCAGTGTCCACCCTACCTCTTGCCTGTGCCCCCCCACCTGTTCCCTCTTTCTCTGTGCCCCCCACCTCCTCCCCCCTTGCCAGTGTCCCCCCACCTCCCCCCCCCCACCCTTGCCTGTGCCCCCCACCTGTTCCCCCCTTCTCTGTGCCCCCCACCTTCCCCCCCCCTGCCTACAGTATTCTCAGTAATCACACTAACACGTATTCCTCTTTTCACCTCCAGTCTCCAGATTTCTACATGGAAATGAAATGGGAATTCACAAGTTGGAGTAAGTTTGATCGTATTACTCGTATTACAAATGCGGGAAGTTTTAAGTTCTTTTTTTTTAAAGAAAAAGTAATTCTATCCAGAACCAGAACATTTTGCTTCTGCAATACATGACGTAGCTGGTGCCAGTATAAAACAAATAAATAAACCCCAAATGACATGTGTGTAACTGCGTTGTGGTTCAGTTCCTTTGGTGTCACGGGTGTGCCCCAGTGACGTGTGTCGCATCTGGAAGAGCGGAGCCAGCCTGCGTGTGGACGCCACCCTGCTGGGCTTCGAGAACATGACCTGGATCAGAGGCCGCCGCAGCTACATCTTCAGAGGAGACGGTACGTTCACCTGGACTGGCCCCCCGGGTTACAGCTTCAGGGCTGTGTGTGTGTGTGTGTGTGTGTGTGTGGATGTCTCTGTGTGTGTGTGTGTGTGTGTGTGTGGATGTCTCTGTGTGTGTGTTTCATGTCTGAAAGATGTGGTGGCATAACTGGGCAAGGGACTTCTCATCATTGCCTACAACCTTCTTTGTCTCTTTCTCTCTCTCTCTCTGTCTCTCTCTGTCTGTCTGTCTATCTCTCTGTCTGTCTGTCTGTCTGTCTGTCTGTCTGTCTGTCTGTCTGTCTGTCTGTCTGTCTGTCTGTCTGTCTGTCTGTCTGTCTGTCTGTCTGTCTGTCTGTCTGTCTGTCTGTCTGTCTGTCTGTCTGTCTGTCTGTCTGTCTGTCTGTCTGTCTGTCTGTCTGTCTGTCTGTCTGTCTGTCTGTCTGTCTGTCTGTCTCTCTCTCTCTCTCTCTCTCTCTGTCTCTCTCTCTCTGTGTATCCGTGGTTGCTCCCCGTGGCAGACACGTGTACAGAGTTGATGGAGGTGAACCATGACGAGGAGGTGGTGGACACAGAGCGCTTCGACATCTCGCGGGAGATGGAGGATGTGACCATGGACTCCATGCAGCCCGCCGAACAGGAAGTGGCCAAAAGACTGACCACTCCAGTTGTCAACACCTTCCTGGACACTAAGCTTATTGCATTTGAGAGGCAAGGCCCGATTGTAATCCGAAACCGCCATCGTCCATTGTTGTTTTGCTCAAATATAAAACAAATATTCATATAATACAATTTTTATCACTCAGGAATAAGTCTGGGATTTGGGGTTGGAGGACTGACAAAACTGATGTTGTCAATGGATTCGAAGCTAAGGTACATGACAGACGATCGTCAAATCACACAACCCTCACACACGTGTTCTGATTTCCAGTCGGCTGCTTTCTAAGCTGTGTGTGATGTCACGTGATCCTGTGTGATGTCATGTGATCCTGTGTGATGTCATGTGATCCTGTGTGATGTCACGTGATCCTGTGTGATGTCACGTGATTCTGTGTGATGTCACATGATCCTGTGTGATGTCACGTGATCCTTCCAGGTCTTCACCGTGAACAACGTCAACGTGGTGATCAGGACCAGGACTGAACACCTCACAGACGAGGAGAAAGCCAGGATCAAAAGTACGGGATTCATTCGTGTCACTTCCTGTGTGTCAGTAGTCTGGCTTCCTGTGTGTCAGTAGTCTGACTTCCTGTGTGTCAGTAGTCTGGCTTCCTGTGTGTCAGTAGTCTATCTTCCTGTGTGTCAGTGTTCTGGCTTCCTGTGTGTCAGTGTTCTGGCTTCCTGTGTGTCAGTGTTCTGGCTTCCTGTGTGTCAGTAGTCTGACTTCCTGTGTGTCAGTAGTCTGGCTTCCTGTGTGTCAGTAGTCTATCTTCCTGTGTGTCAGTGTTCTGGCTTCCTGTGTGTCAGTGTTCTGGCTTCCTGTGTGTCAGTAGTCTGACTTCCTGTGTGTCAGTAGTCTGGCTTCCTGTGTGTCAGTAGTCTTCTATGTTTTAGATGTTTCCCTGCTCCACACACCTGGTTCGAATGAATGGAGGGTGTTGGAGCAGTGAAACATCTGAAACATGCAGGGCAGGGCCAGGGTTGAGACTCACCGCTGTGTATGACAAACATTTGTCTGAGACAGGGTGTTGGAATGTTATGATTGGCATTCATGAGACCAGCAGGGCAGTGACGAGATGCGAGATGTGTAATGAGTCTTTTCACTCCTAGGTGAGAGAAATGTTCTGGAGTCTTTGCTGGGGACGGTCGAACAGCAGATCAACGCTCAAGGGGTAAGAGCTACCGGACAAGCCGGCGTTAAACAGTCATACACTCTCCGTTAAACCCCCTTTTAAGTTGATAAACGCAGTCCGTTTAGTGTCGGTGCTGTGAAGGTGGTACCTGGGGCCTGTTCCACAAAGCCAGTCTCCTATCCCTGACACAGGCTTGGCTTAGTCGGTAAACTGGCTTCATGGAACAGGCCCCTGGAGTTCCTCTATCAGACTGCGTTGTGTTGACAGGACCTCATTCTGGAGTTCCTCTATCAGACTGTGTTGTGTTGACAGGACCTCACCCATCAGACTGTGTTGTGTTGACAGGACCTCACCCTGGAGTTCCTCTATCAGACTGTGTTGTGTTGACAGGACCTCACCCTATCAGACTGTGTTGTGTTGACAGGACCTCACCCTGGAGTTCCTCTATCAGACTGTGTTGTGTTGACAGGACCTCACCCTATCAGACTGTGTTGTGTTGACAGGACCTCACCCTGGAGTTCCTCTATCAGACTGTGTTGTGTTGACAGGACCTCACCCTATCAGACTGTGTTGTGTTGACAGGACCTCACCCTGGAGTTCCTCTATCAGACTGTGTTGTGTTGACAGGACCTCATTCTGGAGTTCCTCTATCAGACTGTGTTGTGTTGACAGGACCTCATTCTGGAGTTCCTCTATCAGACTGTGTTGTGTTGACAGGACCTCATTCTGGAGTTCCTCTATCAGACTGTGTTGTGTTGACAGGACCT
Source organism: Mallotus villosus (assembly GCA_903064625.1). Classification (NCBI taxonomy): domain Eukaryota; kingdom Metazoa; phylum Chordata; class Actinopteri; order Osmeriformes; family Salangidae; genus Mallotus; species Mallotus villosus. The sequence goes on from CAEFZP010001701.1 coordinate 24,185, forward strand.
CATTCTGGAGTTCCTCTATCAGACTGTGTTGTGTTGACAGGACCTCATTCTGGAGTTCCTCTATCAGACTGTGTTGTGTTGACAGGACCTCATTCTGGAGTTCCTCTATCAGACTGTGTTGTGTTGACAGGACCTCATTCTGGAGTTCCTCTATCAGACTGTGTTGTGTTGACAGGACCTCATTCTGGAGTTCCTCTATCAGACTGTGTTGTGTTGACAGGACCTCACCCTATCAGACTGTGTTGTGTTGACAGGACCTCATTCTGGAGTTCCTCTATCAGACTGTGTTGTGTTGACAGGACCTCATTCTGGAGTTCCTCTATCAGACTGTGTTGTGTTGACAGGACCTCACCATGTAGTTCCTCTATCAGACTGTGTTGTGTTGACAGGACCTCATTCTGGAGTTCCTCTATCAGACTGTGTTGTGTTGACAGGACCTCACCCTATCAGACTGTGTTGTGTTGACAGGACCTCACCCTGGAGTTTGCGACGGCCACCAACCCCACTGCCATCACTCCCGAGGAGTACTTTGACCCGGACTTCGACCTGGAGGACCGAGACATCGGGAGGCCGATAGAACTCACCATCCGAACTCAGAAGTGAGAACTTCCTCCACGTCACCAGGAAGAGATATGATCACTTTGTGAGAAAGCATGGATGGATCGCTAGGCCGGGATATTATGTAGAGTGGTGGTCTTCAGTCCTGGTTCTCAGGTCCTCCATGTTCTAGATGTTTCCCTGCTGGTTCTCAGGGTCCACTGTCCTCCATGTTCTAGATGTTTCCCTGTTGGTTCTAGATGTTCATTAACAGCCTTCTGCAGAAGCCTGATAATCGACCTATTCATTTGAACCAGATGTGTTGGAGCAGGGAAACATCTAGAACATGCAGGACAGTGGGCCCTTAGGGACCAGGGTGGAAGACTACTAATGTAGATGATGTGAGGTGTGGGTACAGCTCAGTGGTAGAGAATTTGCCCTACAAGTGAACAGGTCACCAGTTCAGTCCCTTCCACACCTGTACTATACGGATGTGGCTTGCTTGGTGAATCAGCCGTTGTGGTTGATGTTATTCTCTGTGACCTCTCCCCTCCGCGCAGGTTCAAGGGGACGTTGTGGATGAGCGAGGACCACCCCCTGTCGCTGGTGGAGCAGGTCACCCCCATCATCGACCTCATGGCTCGGACCAGCACTCACTTTGCACGCCTGAGAGACTTTGTCACCCTCAAGTTCCCTCCCGGGTTCCCCGTGAAAATAGGTAGAGTGACTCGACGCTTTTTCACTTTTGTTTTTCCAGTTATTGCATGGGTTATTGTGTATTCCTCGAAATAACAGTAATTATATCACTGCATACCCTGAAACTTCTTGTAGTGACATGATGAAACATGCTGTGGTTGCCTCTTGCAGAAATCCCCTTGTTCCACGTGCTGAACGCCCGGATTACCTTCGGTAGCGTCAACAAGTGCAGCACAGCAGAGTCGGTAGAGACGCCACCCTCAGCCACCACGCCATTAGTGACCACGCCCTCAGTGACCACGCCCTCACCGACCACGCCCTCACCCAAGGCGCCCTCACCCACCACGCCCTCAGCGACCACGCCCTCACCCACCACGCCCTCAGCCAAGACGCCCCCCAGTAACCACGCCCTCACCCAAGGCGCCCTCACCCACCACGCCCTCAGCGACCACGCCCTCACCCACCACGCCATCGGCCAAGACGCCCTTACCTTCGGAGGACGGCGATGCTGCCGGTAGGAGCCGAAAACACCCAGACCACATCACAAAACACCCAGACCACATCACAAAACACCCAGACCACATCACAAAACACCCAGATGACATCACAAAACACCCAGACCACATCACAAAACACCCAGACCACATCACAAAACACCCAGACCACATCACAAAACACCCAGATGACATCACAAAACACCCAGACCACATCACAAAACACCCAGACCACATCACAAAACACCCAGATGACATCACAAAACACCCAGACCACATCAGAAAACACCCAGACCACATCACAAAACACCCAGATGACATCACACACACATAAGAACGTCTCTTCGGAAAAGCGTCCGTCTGACTGACTGTGTTATCATAATTAAAAGGTTCAAATGAATCTTCTGATGCTAAAGTAGCTTGTTTTGCTCCCTTCCGACCTGGGTTCCTTGTATGTCCATTAACGGTTGACTCCACCCCCCTTCCTGTAACCCCTCCCCCCATCACGTAGCCCCTCCCCCGTTCCAGGTGTGCCCGTCGGTGTTCGTGGTCCCGCCTAACTACCGTCTCCGAGGCGGGAGCCGGCACGCTCCGGTATCCAACAACGACGAGGAGCTTCTTCAGTACGCCATCCACCAGAGCCTGCTGGACACCAGCGGGGGCCCCACCCAGGTCTGCTCCCCACCACGGCTCAGCCACACCCAGGGCAGGGGGGGGGAAATCCTGGTCCTCGGGGGCCACTGTCCTGCATGTTTTAGATGTTTCCCTGCTCAAGCACAGCTGATTCAAATGAATGGTCATTAACCTGGCTTCCACAGAGCTTGATAACAACCCATTCATTTGAATCAGGTGTGCTGGAGCAGGGAAACATCTAAAACATGCAGGACAGTGGCCCCTGAGGACCAGGATTGCCCACCCCTGCCCAAGGGCGTAGTTTGTGGGGGGATGGTGGTTGGATAACCAACCTCCCCCAATATTCAAACACCAACAATGTTTCAATAATATCAATGTTGTGTTATGTTACTTCAACACCAATGTTCAACCCAAATCTACGCCCTTGACCACACCGCTCGACATGGGGTCTGGTTGTGTTCTCAGATCCACACCCCTGTCTTATGTGTCCATGCTGGTTTTGTCCTAGGAGCTGAACTGGGACAACGCAAACGGGGACTTTGCTGAACTCCTGCCCAGCAGCTCGAGCGACAGGTACCCAGCATCTAACATCACTAAGGCGGCCATTTTGGCTCTTTTTAAGTATGATCTTCGCACGCCAAAAACGAAAAATCCTGCTGTGTTGTTCCAGGAGCATCCCAGAGGGGGCGCTAGTGGACCTGGGAGACGGGAGCCCGTCCGGATCCAGCTCTTCCTCCAGCCGCGACGCGGAGCTGCGTCTGGCCATGGAGCTGTCGGCCCGCGCACAGACTGAGGAGCAGAGGAGGAGGAAGGAGGAGGAGGAGGAGCTGGAGAGGATACTGCAGCTTTCCCTAACAGAGAAGTAGCAGGCTGGGACCAGGTGACACGTTGGCACGACGACGACGACACTGTTGCCATAACTGCATTGGCACTTCATGTCAGAGATACAGCCACTTAACCCCAGTCTACCTTTCCTGTCAGAGATACAGCCACTTGACCTTTAACCTTTCACCACAATCCACTATGCAACCTCTCGTAATTTATGTAATGCGTCGTGAATTCTGCCAATTCAGGTGATCTGTTTTCAGTGGTATGACCGTAATATACAAATTTCTGGTATGAAAAAACGACGCTCCTTTGTATAGTTCTATCTCTGCATAGTACTTAGTCACTCCGAAGTCGTCTGTGTCGTCTGAGATTATTTTGGAAGGGTTTTTCTAGGTTGCAACCTGTGATACACCTGTATTAGTTGTTTATTGTCAAAAGCGGAAGTTGAATCTGTGGAAGGTGTGAGGTGATGATTCACAGTTCTGCTCATGGCCACGGTCCTGTCCTCCCGTTAAACCTCACAGAAGGTTGTGGTCATGTGACTAAAAGATAGAACATCTCAGGGTTCCATCATTCTACAGTCCCTAATTGCTTCGAAACATTTTGTGAAAGTATATTCCTTTAAATCTAGTCACGGATATGGTCATTCCTTATACTAAAACCAGACCAAGTCGTAACTATGACGACTTGCTGCTGTGTGTTCCTGTCCCCTGAGTAACGCCGTTTGGTCGACAGCGGAATCTTCTGGAAAAGTTCCCAGCCACATTCCGCTCGTGCCGTGGTAATGCAGTAGACACCTACCGATCGAGCTTGTGTTCCTAGTCAGACGTAGACCAACTGCACTTCGTCTCTGATGTGCGGCGTGTTCCTGTGCGTCCAATCAGGAGCAAGTTCCTGTGCGTCCAATCAGGAGCAAGTTCCTGTGCGTCCAATCAGGAGCAAGTTCCTGCTCGTCCAATCAGGAGCAAGTTCCTGCTGTCCTCGACCTGTGGGCGTGTTTCAACTCCGTTCGTTGTCCTTTTTAAAAGTAGCAGCATCGACCATGACCACCTCAACTCTAACAAGCAATAGCATCCGCCACTGTGCCTGTCGAGGGTCTCACTTCTGCAGTTCAGAGGTGTTTAGCCACTATCCATAGCAACATGGACGTTTCGTAACCAGGGAAATGTCTCTGGTTACCAGCCGCTACAAACAGGGTTTAAAAGGAAACTTAGCATCGTCCTGTACCTAGTTGTGACTATGATGGACTTTTGTGACCTGATGTACATGCAACTTGAGCTTTCAGAGATCCTCAGTGGATTGTAGCTGAGTGTGTCATCAGGTGTGCGACTCATCTAGTCTGCTTTCTCTGATTGGCTGACTGGGGTGTCGTGTTTGTGTCAGGTCGGTCTCACGCCACCAAGACCAAACTAATCAAACCCAGAGATATGCCTTACATCCTTCCAGAAGAGATTAAGGGGTTTCAAATATACATTACTGATTTTTGGGGAACATGCAATTAATCCACTGAGGTATTTACAATGATAACCATTTTGTTAAAAAATAAAATAAAAACGTGATTTAATATCTTTATCTGGTTTTGTGGGGGCTTGAGCTTTTAACTGCTTATGATCAAATTGCCAAACTGTTGAACTTCTGTGACTATGGGTACATTTGGGGAAGTGTTTGTACTGCTTCCTGCTAGCAGAAAAGCTTCTTTTTTAACATGCTAAAGAATTCAAGAAACATCTGTCAATTGTGATGTTGGTCTCTACATCTTTCTTAAATAAAAGCACTTTATTTCAAAATTGTTTTATTACTTTCAGAAATGGAGAAACAACAGCTAGATGTGTGGTTGCTGTACCCACACAGACATTACCAAAATGAGATTCTACAAATGTTATCAGTTATAAAAACCAGAACTGATAAATGTGAGTACTGTCTCATAGATCATGTTCTCGTTGTAAGGCAGCTGTAGTTCTGTTGAGGTTTGAGGAACAAACATTATGTATGATTGGATGTTGTGTTTGTTAAATATAGAAACCGCCTCCAATCATTACATCTGTACTGGGTGCACCAATCACAGCATCTGAACTGTTTAGAGTAATCCAATTGGATTTAAAGTGAATGTCTGTGTACAGTAGACCATGGTGTGCATGAGGGAATCAATTCTAAAAATAGAAAAGGGAAATTCTGTTATCCAATATCACTTCATGTCGGTAATGATGATTTTCTTGATAAGATATCTTCTTTTCTATTTCCAGTAATTGCATGAGTTTTTTTGTGCATTTTTCAAAATAATACAAATTATATTACACTGTACAAGTCTGGTACATTTAGATAGTGTATAGGGGAATATTTGTATTGTACTGATCTGTATATTGTGAGTTCCCCAGTGTGTGCCTTGGATCAGTGGGATTCAACTGTGGTCCTCATGGCCCAGTGTCCTGTATGTTTTAGACATGTCCCTGATTCAAATAAATAGGTTGTTATCACGTTCTGCAGAAGCCTGATAACGACCCATATGTTTGAACCAGCAGACATCTAAACCACGCAGGACAGTGACAGTGGGCCCTGAGGACTAGGGTCGAAGATCACTGCCTCAGATTATCTTGGTTAACAACCAGAATTTAACAGGTGGTTGTATGTTTTGGAGCATATTATAAGTGTGACAGCATAAAAAAAATAGAATCAAGTTTGCAAATGTTGTGATTAGAAGACTGCTGAGTAGCAGTCTACGCCATAAATCTACGAACCAATGTCATCTAAGATATTCAAGTAATGACTTGACAATTACAAGGTGGTTGAAAAGGGCAAAGTAGCCTACTGAGTCAGTGATTATAGCAGGTCTACGCTTATTCGTCGACAGGTGAGTCAGGACGTCTTTCCATTTCCAGACACTTTACCTCAGTAGAACAGCTGTTCCAGTAAAGCACTTTGTTTCCATGGCTGTGGATTAGACGAACCACTTCCTGTTTTCTTCTCCCTAATCAATGTGAGAATGAGCACAAGCTTTATACACTAACGGTCGCTTCGAAAGTAGTAATGCGAAGTTCTCGGCTTGTCAGGTGACCTAACACGACAACAAGGGGTGAAATGAGGTAGCAAACGCCTAGAGATGGGCTGACATAACTACTAAATCTGTAAAAAGGCAACTTAAATCATAAATTGTATGTACAGGTGCTTGTCATATTATTAGAATATCATCAAAAAGTTGATTTATTTCACTAATTCCATTCAAAAAGTGAAAAGTGTATATTATATTCATTCATTACACACAGACTGATATATTCAAATGTTTCTTTTTTTAAATGTTGATGATTATAACTGACAACTAAGGAAAATCCCATCCCCCCCCATCTTCCTCTTCACAATACCCCATAGATTTTCGATGGTTTTAAGGTCAGGCGAGTTTGCTGGCCAATAAAGAACAGGGATACCATGGTCCTTAAACCAGGTTGGCACTGTGTGCACCTGTATTATAATAGCAATTTTCTTGGACTTCTTGGTGTTATCTTCCAAAGAATAACATCTGCGTATCACTTCCAGATGTTAAACATGAACTTAAACGGTAATGACACAGAAAGAGACAATATTACCATGTTGGGTTTTAATCATTAATTCCACCCCACATCATCAATGTGGTCCCAAGGTAAACAATAATTAAATAAATCTATGATGCATTTGAAAAATAAATAATATCACAAATATAAAACAATGACGACCATTTTAAACTACAGTAGCTATTGGTAACTTGAACTAAACTGATTGTATTGTAAAATGTATAGATAATCCCTGATAGAGAAACATTCACCTACAAGAAAATAACCGTCAAAACTGCCATTTAAAGGGTCTAAGACTTGTAGGCATATTGTCTTTTCGGGTGTTTCGTATATGCGTGGATCTCCCTGACTTGTCCTCTTGATTGAGACCAAACTCAGCTGTTTCTCATCGTCGATTCAATGGCTTGTAAACACATACCGCCATCAGGATCATGACCACCAACAGGACAGAGAAGACACTCACGAGTAGAACTGCAAAGAAACATACATGAGTAAATTAGCCATTTACGCTCTCACTCTTGACTTCCTGGTTATCCTAATACAATGTAGGCATACCCACTTCAGAAAGCCTATAGGCTATATATATATAGTTTACAGTCTAAAGACATTTAGATATTGATGAACGAGGACAACATCAGTAGAATTGTCAGGTGCGCTCCTCGCTGTATATCAACATGGGCCTCGGTTAGCCTATTGGCTACCGATCCTTGTACAACCTTACCTAAATTCTGGTTCTCGAGGATCACATATGCTCTTTCGTTCAGTTTTGTGTCAAGCACTTGCCCGTTTACACATGCACCAACAAACAGAACATACCAATTTAAAATTTGGCGGCTGTTAAGCATGATTTCGGAATGATTTAAAGCAGGGAAGGTAAGTGACGATGATGATGGAGTTCAAGGCAGACCGTTCCAAGATGGTGTTTCTGGGTCCTAGAGTCGCTAGTGTAAGTTGTTGACGAACTGATTTAAATTTAATTGTGGATGTTTTTATTTTCTGTTTTGATCGAAAACAAGTTACACTTTTGTGTTTTGACATTTAGGTTGCCGTATGTCCGTATGTGGTCAGGGTCTTTGCACAGGATACGCTAAATCACTTTTTAGGTGGCCTACCTCGTACCTGCCAACAATGAATAGCCTACAGGTAGGCAACAAAGTCTAATACAATTTAACAAACAAAACAAATAAGCACGAAACGCATTTTATAACTGTTGATAATGCAAGTGTTGCCTTCTCTCATCACATAATCTTCCTAAATGTCAAAGAGGAATGAGGTGTATTTATAAAGGTCAAGATCCTTGGGGTTATATTCTTACATCATTACCGTGCATGACTGTTCCATGCATGGCCTTTTCTCGTCACCATCTGATGAAAACACACAATTACAAACACTTCTCTGCTTTTAATGAGCCACCAAGCAGAAACAAGCTCTGGAGACGGTCTCTACCATAGATATATGGTCTCTACCACAGATATATGGTCTCTACCACAGATATATGGTCTCTACCACAGATATATGGTCTCTACCATAGATATATGGTCTCTACCACAGATATATGGTCTCTACCACAGATATATGGTCTCTACCACAGATATATGGTCTCTAACACATACTTGGAAATTAAATTGCAAGCTTCCTGGGTCCCCTATATTTACATTTAGCAGATGCTCTTATCCAGAGCGATTTACAGTAAGTACAGGGACATTCCCCCCGAGGCAAGTAGGGTGAAGTGCCTTTCCCAAGGACACAAAGTCATTGGGCCCATCCGGGAATCGAACTGGCAACCTTCAGATTCCATAACCGCTCAGCCACCTGACCCTCTATATACAGGTGCTTGTTTTATTATTAGAATATCATCAAAAAGTTGATTTATTTCACTAATTCCATTCAAAAAGTGAAAAGTGTATATTATATTCATTCATTACACACAGACTGATATATTCAAATGTTTATTTTTTTAAATGTTGATGATTATAACTGACAACTAAGGAAAATCCCATCCCCCCACCCATCTTCCTCTTCACAATACCCTATAGATTTTCGATGGTTTTAAGGTCAGGCGAGTTTGCTGGCCAATTAAGAACAGGGACACCATGGTTCTTAAACCAGGTTGGCACTGTGTGCAGGTGCCAAGTCCTGTTGGAAATTAAAATCTGCATTATAAATTGAGAATATTCTAATTATATGACAAGCACCTGTAGATCACTGTGAAAAGGAAACTGTACAGTAGGCCATATAATGATATTGATGTACAGTGTTACTTATAGCTGTTCTGTGTGCAGTCCACTGCTGTTGCTGCCTGAATGGTTCGGTGTTAGACTAGGATATTTCAGTAAAATGAATCTGTGTTGTAGCCTACACTGCAAGGCCTGGATAGCTGCAACAATTACACATAATGTCCTCTTTTTAGATGGTTAATTTGGAGATGGCCTGAGTTTCCCTGCCTCTAAATTATATGTTTGTAAGCAATCACAGGAGACACACAACGCACATGCCAAAGGGCTTCATCAGATTTCAGAAGTCTGTTGCTGCCTTTAATGTTGTTACGCTTCTATCTTTGGAACGTGCTTAGAGAATTCTCCACATCAGAGTTCGAGATGATAAACCTACGTTTAGGTTGGAGTCTCGGATCTGCAGTCCTTGCAGTTATTCCGTAGGTTGTGTGTCTGCCACACCGTAAAGTTTGCCACGCCGTTCTCGACTGACGGTGAAAAGAACTCCCATTGAGCCGTTTCCTCCCTTTCATGTGTCTCCTTTCGTCCGCGTGTAGCGACGGCTTTGCTGCGGGAGCTCACACAAAAGGGCTTTGATCAACCCTCCCACCTCGGTAGAAATACCCAAATGAGGAATTATGTACCCATTTATATTCTCTCGTTCTCATACCAGTGCCCCTTAACACAATCGAGCCTTGCCGTTCAGGTCTGCGTGGATAGGCTATCAGTCAGTAGCTGTGGCCTGGGAGGGGCGCCTGCCGCCGTTCTGTTTAATAAAACATTTCATTAAAAGCATTTGAAGCTGGACTCTTCTATTCCCTTGTATGTTGATGGATTCTGGATGTTGCAAATCAGCCTGTTAATTAAAATCTCTCATTGAGGTGAACTGCATTAGGCCCGCCTCAACAATGACATGAGAGGGCGAGTGAACGGTGACGAAAATCCAGCCTGCAAACGTTTCACCCCCTTATGTTTATTGTGTCGATATTTCAGTCATTCAACATGTTTCAGGAACATCATTAACCAATGAGAAATACAATGTGATGTGGCTTTTGTCTTGAAATCTAGACTTGGATTTGTTGATTAATCATCTTAGATAACAGACAGGATAGTCATGTTGTAGCCTATAAGTCTTTATAGTGTTCATGTTTCGTGCTCAGGACTCCACAGGTAGAGAACAGTTCTGACAAATCGAAACAGTACTACAGGATTAAATGAATCAAGAGGTGGAAAAGAATCACAAGACATTCAAAATATATTTTGAAATAAACTTCTCATTACATTTCTTATAGACAATTCAAAATATTAAATACATGAAAATATGTAAAATCTCTGGCTGGCTATGATATGAGCCTAGGTATTTATCTGCACAAAAAAAACAGTCTTCATTTATATAGAAAACAAAAAAACGTTTTATGTTTGTCTGGAGAGGCACAAAATCAATACAGATTATACATTTCTTTTACATATCTAGAATATATAGGCATATTTAAGGCAAAAAAACACAGGAAGTTGTCTGTCTCAACAACAAACACTTGGGAATATGTAACATAACACTTCATGTAGTGGTCTGGTTTCATCTTGTATTATTCTTCCTACAGAGATACTCATACCTGACATAAAGCATAAAGATCAAGGGAACACGGAGAGATCTTATCCGGTATCCGGTAACCGGTATCCAGTATTCCCTCACACTGATTTCTCCTTAGCAGTGTTTATAGTCTTATATTAACACTGCTATTTTGAGGTAATCGTCACACTTTAAAAAATAAAAATAAATTAAAAATGAATTTGAAAAATAGAAAGATATGAACCATTAATATATCACATTTGTTTTACTTTTCACACGTAACAAATCACATTGATATTGGCTATAACTGCACTGATCAAAGTTTTCCCATTTCCCTATATTTACGAATAAAATTGAAAGAATTGTTTGTCAGGTGTACAACATATAGAATCACGTAAGAGCATTTTTCTTTGTTGAACGACAGAGCACCTAAAGTAATTCCTTGGCATGGTAATCAAGTATATCGTCATGTAAGTACTTCAGCTGGTTTATCTGGTGTAGGAAAGGAGCGATTGGATTGCAAAGTGTCCCTAGAATCTTGGTACAGTCCAGGCTGCTGGTAGTTCAGTCTTCAGTCACGTGCGTGAATGCTGAAGTTATCCGATCACCCTACATGACTGACGACAAACACCAAACAAACCTAAAGAGTGTCTTTTTGAGATAGTACAGCTTACCTAAAGACTATTACATTTCGAATTGGAAACACATCATATTTTCTCTTAATACTAATTGTTGTGTGTTGTACCCGTCGAGCTGCCTGCTTAGCGTTGCACTAGGTCCCCAGGGGCGTTGGTCTGTGTTGTCAGGTCCTCTGCAGGAACAGGAAGTGACATCACGGCTGTGTTTACGGGATGGGCGTCATGTTGAGGTTGTCTGTGTGGATGTCTGGGAGAGTCCTCTCGGGTCGCAGACACACCGCCAGACGCTGCGGGGGGGAGGGAGGGAGTTTAGCGCCTTCACGTCGACACAACAGGGGGGTCAGAAGCCTGAGCGGTTAGGGAATCGGGCTACTAATCAGAAGCTTTCCGGTTCGATTCCCGGCAGTACAAAATTACTTTGTGTCCTTGGGAAAGGCACTTCACCCTTCTTGCCTCAGGGGAATGTCCCTGTACTTAGTGTAAGTCGCTCTGGATAAGAGCATCTGCTAAATGACTAAATGTAAATGTTATGTTACAACAGTTACCGTGTGTGATACTGGTGTCGCTAACTCGCTCGTTGCCTGGGGAACACTGTTGTTCCACCGTTTAGCCTTTCAAGAGAAGTTATCTCATCGATAGCTTCTAAGGGGTCAGATGGCTGAGCAGTTAGGGAATCGGGCTATTAATCAGAAGGTTACCGGTTCGATTCCCGGCCGTGAAAAATGACATTGTGTCCTTGGGCAAGGCACTTCACCCTACTTGCCTCGGGGGGGAATGTCCCTGTACTTACTGTAAGTCGCTCTGGATAAGAGCGTCTGCTAAATGACTAAATGTGACGTGTCTGTCGGTCTGACCTGTTTGAGCGATCCGGGGGTCCACACCAGCTTGTAGACCATGTAGATGGGGATCCACATGAAGGAGGAAGCTCCGATCACGAACCCCACTGAGATGCTCCAGTCTGGATACTTGTAGTCGAACAGCGTCAAGGGAGGAGTTTTCAACAAGGAGCTCACTATGATATACTGAGAGAGGAAACAGACCTCTGTCAATGGTCGCCGTCGTAAATAAGTAATACTTAATGTAAATAAATAATCACTTCAGTTCCATTTTTTGATCCTCACTGCCTGCTTCTCCTTGCGTTTTGTAGCCCACGCCACCTACGACCACACTGTGACACCCATGTCAAGCCAACTCGACTTATATTCTGAATTTTTCAATCTTTCCACTCGACAGAGGGAGGAAAGCTGCATTCGTCGATGGCCCTTTTGACAAGATAAAAGCTATTTCAATACCTAACTGTATTTACTCTCTTTTTCTTCTTTAATAACTACGACCCATCGGGGTATACGATGGCAGCACCTTTCTCATAAAAGGAGATGAGAAGTGTGAAAATGTCACCTGGGGGAGACGGGGAAAGGCCAAGTGAATCTTCTGGAGAGGTACAGTATACAAAGTCAGGGTTATTAGATTATGCGACGTTTATATTCAGTAATGGAATTGACATTTTCAGGATCAAGATGATCCTTGAAAGGCCAGGAGAGAAATAACTGAATGTAATACTGAACCTTTGAGAGGGACAGAGCCTGCTATTGTGTGATATTGTCCCTGTTCCGTACAAAACCTGTTTCCATAGTTCCCTGTGTAGCCCCATGTTCCTGTTCATGACAGTGTCGAGTCGAGTGGATTTATAAAGCACATTTAAAAACAACAACAACCGCCCAAACTGCTGTAGGCTACAACACAACATAACACCCAGGATAACGTTTTACAAACAAACCAAGACGACGAAAAGCAACCGTGTTAAAAGCCAGATAATAAAAACAGGTCTTGAGACCACAAGGTTCTCCTTACCGCAAGAAAGGCTGGACTGATGGCTACCCAGCAGACCTTCCAGAACAGTCCGGGAGCATAGCCCAACATGGCTTTGATGTCGTTACTGAACCTCTGGATCCCTGAGGTGAAGACAAACACTTTACCACACTTTACCACACTTTACCACACTTTACTCTAGTAGTCCAGGAAAACGATAAAACAAGTTTATTTTTTTACTTTACGGAACAGGCCCCAGGTGTGGTGCAATCCAACCACCGCTCACCGTAGAACCATGACACGGCGATAACTTCGAGGAAAACAACGGCTATGATGGAGGAACCCACGCCAAACTCCTCCAGAAGCTTGACCACGTATGCCCCACCCTGCCGATCACCGAGTGACAAAAGGTCACTCAACCCGTGAACACACATCGACACACGATTATTTTGCTGAATGTTTAGGTGTGGTGACCTACGTTGGTGAGGGTGCTGAGGGAGCCGAGGAAACAGACGATCACCAGGACGAGGACGAACTGCTCCCGCCTGTGGGAGAGGTACCCTGGGTATTCATCCAGCACGGCCGTGATGATGGCCTCCAGACCCCCGAACTGAGAGAACATCCACGGAGACACGAGCTCAAGAACTGCTACACCACCAAGCAGGAGGAGATTTCACGTCAACAAAAATCGAGATACAAGCGAGGGTTCCTTCGTACCGTGCTGTCCAGCCCGAGGGTGATCATCATCACAAAGAAGATGATGGCGAAGAACGTAGAGCCCATCATGTTGGCGATGGCTTCTGGGTACGTGATGAACAGCAAGCTGGGACCTGGAGGGAGACAGAGATCAGAAGTTCGGAGAGTATTTCGGGAGTCAGAGTCACATGTTCAACAGAACATACCCAACTACAATACGACACCGTACGTTGAAATCTCGTTCATTTACAACTAAACAGGGTTCAGAGACCTACCTTTGTCCCTGGCCACATCCTCCACCTCCACCTTCCTCATCTCAGCCATGTAGCCGAGCACCGTGAAGATCACGAACCCAGACACGAAGCTGGTCAGACAGTTCACCAGACTGGTCACGATGGCATCGCTGTCCACAGTTGGGGTTTGGTGCAAACAGTTTGAGGAGTTTAAGGAACAATCAGGAGTTGAGAGCAAATCATCTCATCATTCAAGAATCTGTTAGCATATACATTCTAGTATTTTATATACATCTATCATCTAATTTCTCCCTTTCACACCAGCTGGCCTAAAACAATTTGAAAGAAATTGAAAAAACTCTTCTCTTGCTAGGGTAGTGACAATAATTATGAAACGGAACCGCCACTACACGTGATACAACATAACATCTGGACTGGAGTATTTAACACCCAAACAACAGTGGTTCCCTTCCTCTCTTGTGGTGCAGTTCTACCCTTCTAGAAAGATCCCGCCTCCGACCTCCAAAGCCACGACCCTGCCCTCCCCCAGCAGTCGATCTAGTCTTCAGTGTCGCTGTGTGATTCATAGACATCTCAGACGGGCGCTCCACTTCCTCACGTTCCACTGTGCTGAGCTAATCGCGTTACCCACGCACACTCCACTGCATTATTACAAGGGGGGCTTCACAATTCGATTTCTTCTTCAGGATAACTCGTCGCCGATTCATCTCCCTCATGAACCACTCCCTGTTCTAATCACATTGTCTGAAAGATCTTTTTTTTTGAGGGGCATCTGTCTCGACTCGTTCACTCGACGCGGATGCGGCTAATCTATCTGATTTAGCTGCTACGCTCACGGGAGGGTTTAGAAAGGCTGGCTTAAGAGGTCGTAGGTGTGCACATCGACAAGGCCTCGACCCAGAGAGAGTTCAAACTGAGATCTCAAATGTCCTAGCATGCTCCCGTCCTCCTAGCCGTCGACCCCGCCGTGACCCCGCCGTGACCCCGGGTTAGACCCCCAGAGACGTGTTCCTACCGGTAGCAGTTGTTGGTGAAGGGGTTGTAGCTGGAGAGTGCCAGCAGGACTCCAAACCCTGGTCCCAGAGAGAAGAAGATCTGAGCTGCTGCATCCACCCACACCTGCAGGACACACGGAGAAGAAGTCACCTCACAAGCACCAACGGGTCGTTTTCCAAGCTCTGCGGAAGCCTTACGAAGGAGACAAATATCTGAATCAGGTGTGTTGGCGTAGAGAAACATCTTGAATACTGTATGCAGGGCAGTGGGGCCTGGACAGCACAGTGGATGGAAGACCACTGTTATAGACCCTAACAATTTCCCCTGGGGGTTTGACAGCTTTACGAAGGAGCTGAATACAAGATTAACAATGATAACCCTGGGACAGGTATAGTTCAGTGGTCAGTGTTTGACTGTAGTTCAAGAGGTTACTGGTTCAAATCCCCCCACATCCTGCTTTGGAATAAAGCATCCTAAATAAGGCTACCCTGAGTAGATATATCAAATCGGTGTACATTTTCAATCATTTTGCTTTTAACATAATTACCTATAGTGTATCCTCCACTAGTGCACTGTACGCAATAATAAAAGGTTGTTGAGAGAAAACATGTAGTTCTCTAATTTTCCATAAATGTCCGTTCTGCCATAATAGTTGTCAGCCTGAAAAAGGTACTGAGAGCCTCATAGAAACCCATTTTCCAAACAGCTGTACCAAGAGAGATCTGAAGAGGGGGGACATGCTTTCGAGGGAGAGAGAGAGAGAGGGAGAGAGGAGAGAGAGGAGAGAGAGGAGAGGAGGGGGGGGAGGGAGGGAGGGAGGGAGGGAGGGAGGGAGGGAGGGGGAGAGGGAGAGGGAGGGAGAGAGGGAGAGAGGGAGGGAGGGAGGGAGGGGGAGGAGGAGAGAGGGAGAGGGAGGGAGAGAGAGGAGGGAGAGAGAGGGAGGGCGAGAGGGAGGAGAGAGAGAGAGAGAAGGGAAGGGAGAGAGAGGAGAGGAGGGAGAGAGGGAGGGAGGGAGGGAAGAGAAACACGAGTGTGCATGAGTGCAAGAGTGAGAGAACGAAGGGGGCTTTGTTAATGAAAAAATGAAAAAAAAATGAAACCAATTATGCGTCGCATTATCCTGTTCTGTGGCTTATTTATGCATCTCATCTCATCCATATTCCCTTGAAGCAAAGCCTGTCCTCACACTCAGCCCTGCAGAGAGGAGAGCACCACGGTGCACACTGATCACATCCATCTGAGGCCGGCATTTGAGACATCTCCCATCAGCTCTGAGGCCATCCTCAGGGGGAAGAATGATCCTGTGTGTGTGTGTGTGTGTGGGGGGGGGACTCACGCTTGTCTCCAGAAGCTTCTCCCACTTGGGCTTGAGGTAGAAGACCACCCCTCTCCAGGCGCCCGGCAACGTGGCACCCCGGATCAGCAGGATGAAGAGGACTACGTAGGGCAGGGTGGCCGTCACCCACACCACCTGGGGAGGAGGGGAGGAGGGGAGGAGGGGAGGGGAGGGGAGGGGAGGGGAGGGGAGGGGAGGAGGGGAGGAGGGGAGGAGGGGAGGGGAGGGGAGGGGAGGGGAGGGGGAGGGGAGGGGGGGGAGGGGAGGGGAGGAGGAGGAGGGGAGGAGGGGGAGGGGAGGAGGAGAGGGGAGGAGGGGAGGAGGGGAGGGGAGGGGAGGAGGGGAGGGGGAGGGGAGGGGAGGAGGGGGGGAGGGGGGGGGAGGGGAGGGGAGGGGAGGGGGGAGGGGGGGGGAGGGGAGGGGAGGGGAGGGGAGGGGAGGGGAGGGGAGGGGGAGGGGAGGGGAGGTAAACGAAAAGGGCTGTGAGATCTCAGGGAACATGATGTCATGTTCTTGTGAGTTGGTCAGCCTGAGCGTGTGACTCTGGCTGGCTGGCTCGTACCTTGCCTGACGTCTTACTCCTTTCCACAGGCTGAAGTAGACGATGGTGAAGATGAGGAAGAGGCAGAGCATCAGCTGCCAGCGGACGCTCCCCACGTTGTGGAGCCCCGGAGACTTGTGGATCTCTAGAACGTTCCTCCTGAGATGGTGAAACATCACAAGCAAACACACAATGACTGTAAGCTGGGGAGGGGGATGGGAGAGGGGAGGGGAGGGGGGAGGGGGGAGGGGAGAGGGGAGAGGGGAGAGGAGGGGAGGGGGGGTGAGGGGGGGACCCTGAAACACTATCACAATCTTTGTAAGGCCTCGCTTCCTCCTTCCCTGCCACTTACATGCACTTACGTGTAAAACTCTTCCGCGGGAGACCTGGAATAGTTGTTCCAGGTGACGTTATCTTTCCCGAAGTAGTTGGTGCAGTTCTCCGTGTTCCACGCGTTGTCGCAGTTGGTCCACGGTAGCGTGCTGGCGAAGGACGAGTAGAAATAGAACAGAGCCCAGGCGATGATGGTGTTGTAGTAGAAGGACACGTAGAGAGCGATGATGCAGATGGCATACCCGATGCCTGGACACAGGGGGAGACACGGTAACTGAGGGAGGCCAACGTCAGGCGTCTAGCTATACACGTTCGATGGCTTTGTTACTTTGACAGTGTTTTCCTTTCGTTTCAAGAAAGAAGTGGGAAAACTTAAAGGTACACAATAGCAAGAACCATTTCATAAATACATATATATTATTTTTTCAACCAGAAGTCATATGAGTTTTTAAAGTTCTACTTTTTAACCAGCTCTCGGAAAAAGGTAGGCCTACTCATAACTTATTATTTCTAGTAGTGTACTGATGTCTGTGTATGTGTAACAAGTGGACAATGCAGAGCATAGCCTAGGGCAGGGGTAGGCAACCCTGGTCCTAGAGAGCCACTGTCCTGCATGTTTTAGATGTTTCCCTGCTCCAGCACACCTGGTTCAAATGAATGGGTTGTTATCAAGCTCTGTGGAAGCGGGGGGTGGTAATGACCATTCATTTGAATCAGGTGTGTGTGGAGCAGGGTAAACATCTAAAACATGCAGGACAGCGGCTCTCTAGGACCAGGGTTGCCTACCCCCGGCTAGGGTAAACCTGTAACCGTAACTGTAACCTGACCTGAACCTGTAACCTGTAACCTGTAACCTGTAACTGTAACTGGTGTGAGCAGAGTACCTTTGAAGATGGGACATATGTGCTTCCATATGGATATGGCTCCTGTCCGGTGGAACTGGCCCATCGCCAGCTCCATGTAAAACAGCGGCACCCCTCCAAATATGGCCATCAGAATGTAGGGGATGAGAAAAGCACCTAGATCAAATCAAAATGTATTTGTATTGCCCTTTTTACACGCAGGCATGTCACAGAGGGCTTCACATCATACGCCCATAATGCTGCCCCTCAACCAACCTAAACCCTCAAGGAAGACAAGGAAAAACTCCCAGAAAAACTAGACACCAGATGAAGTGTTGGAGGTCATGAAGGTAGACCACATCTGCTTTATAACGGTAACACCTGCTTTATAATAACGGTAACACTGCTTTATAATAACGGTAACATGGCAGCGTTAAAGGTCGCATTCATTATAAAGTGAAGGCAGCAACGGCCAACCATTTGGTGGATGGCGTTATGGTACTGATGCTGAAGCGTGCCTATCCCCCCTGCTTCCCCTGCCCCTCATTTCTAGATGCTTGAGGCTTTAGTTTACATCATTGAGTTTTTGATTGACAAGATGTCAGTAGGCTATGTTTATAAGACGAATTGTTTCAATTGACGTTGTGAAAGATTGGAAGCGAGTTAAAGGTTTTTTGGGGATAAACTGTGTCAGATGAATGACAATTAAAGTGTAGGCCTGTGCAACAAGTGATTAATGCAGTGAACGTATCGCAAAAGCTACACAATTTTGATAACGACACAGAAGATTCCGTTTGAGAGGTTTTCTACTTTTTGTTATTCAACATACGACCTTGGCTTCATTTAATTATAACATATTTAGGCTAATTTAATAAATGTAATGAGCAGATGATATGCCTATACACTGAATTGTCTCAAACACTAGGCTACTTTGAAATACCGTTTCCTCTCATGTTGACGAAAGAAACGGACATTACATTTTAAGTTCTAAGTCTTACAGGCTCTCGCGCATGGAAAGTAGCCTATACAATTAAACACCGTGGACAGTTCCCCGTGGGCTTCACAATAACGCGCGCACATTTGTTGAATCTATAGCCTGCAGTTGAATTAAAATCAACAAGCATATAGACATCGTTTTTAGAGTATCGTTTCATATGATATATTTGAAAACGATTTGACCAATAACGCATAACGAATGTAATTTAAACATTATATAAAATCGTCCAGAATAAATTAGCACAATTAGCCTTCTCTTAAATAGCCTATACTGCGTCTAAAACTCTTACCTCCTCCGTTTTGATAACAAATATATGGAAATCTCCAAACGTTTCCCAAGTCTACTGCGAATCCAATGACAGATAAGAGAAAATCCATCTTTTTGCTCCATTTGTCCCTCGAGTCCGTTTGTGTGATGACTGGCACCGGCGCGTTGTTGGTATTATAGCTGGCATTTGTGGGGCCCTGCAGGGCGCACGAGTTACCCACCGGGGCCGTTGAGTCTTGGTGGGGCATGGTTGGCGGACTATCTAAAGTCAGTCCGCCGTCGGTAGAAGTAACTTTGAAAAAAACTGGCAAAGCTCAGAGGAGGAGAAGATTGTGGTGAAGAGGGTGATGACAGGGCGGAGTGGGAGGAGTAGGACCTACTGGAAGCGGTGGCTTCATGGAGTGCGTATCAGTGGGTTAAAAACCTCCAGTTTTTGTAGCACTACTAACATAATTCAGGTCAATAGGCCTACGGATGAAACTGCAGGATCAAAGGTCAGGAATATCTTTTATTGAAATAGCTCAATATATAGGCTATATTTTTATTGTTGTTGTTGCCAAAATCAATTATGCATTATATTTCCCATTCAATAACAGGCACAACTATGTGTACCAGATTTGACCAAATAAACTTGCCTTTGCCTATAGCCTATTCCAAGTAAACTACACACAATTAACACAGAGAAGCATAATTAGTTTTAATTCAACAACACACAGTCCTATATAGCTCAAGCTTCTAATCATTTAGTTTCAAATTATCCTAAAAGGTGTTATGTGAGGATGAAACCTACACAAATTGTTTTGGAAACTTTACCAGAGTAATTTCTGGAAGCGTCTTGGCGTCCGGAGTTTGCGGTAATGTTGTTGGGTCTAGAAACCAGAACCAAACCTCTGTGGCATAACTAGACTCGTTAAGAAAACCTGATAAAAATACTTTGTAATTGAATCCATCGCTTTTAGCACTGGCTCATTGAAAAGAGTCCGACCACATTTACGACCTGCTGTAATCATGCGGGTCAGAGAGTGGAGAGTGCACCAAACGAGGTTAGTTTGGAAAATGGATATTATAATGAGACAGGACGAGAGGCATCCAGCGCTGCTGTGAACGTGTCACTTAAAAAGCCGAATGGCAGTCGCTGCTTTCTGGCCACCTCGCTCAGTGCAGCGAAGTAGACTAGGCTACAGTAAAAAAAATCAAAGAGGCTGATGATTTAATGGCAGATTGTCATTCTTAGAGACGCTACATTGAACCTCAATATGTCTCTAAACATGCACACACTATTCCAGGTTCATACAAACACACGTCATCTCCTGTCACCGGCACTTTGTACCGGCATGGAAACCGATCTAATACCATATGGACAAGCCCTTCTGCAAGTGTGATTGTTCACGTTATGCTGTGACGACCTTTTGAAAGCTCCATATGACTTGATATCATCAGATTGCCGTTTTCAGCCCTACTCCCAGCTGTGACAGGAGAGGGGGGGGGGACAACCAGTCAGGGGGAAAAGCCTGCTCAGCCAATAAGGGCCCGGGGCCCGCTGGGGGCCAGCGCAGAACACAACAGATCCCTTCGCTATATGACACTGGCCGTCTCTATACAACCCTGTCAATCTGCATTGGCACACAGGGGTAAAAGCACATCGGACTGACAGGGCCTGTTTCCACACGCCCTGGTGCCCATTAGAGAATGTCGACTCTGATCACACACGGACACGAGCATGAAGAACCGGCAAGGAGATCTGAGGGAAGCGTGTGGAGAAATCGGTTTATTCTCACTGTGTGTTTGGTTGTGGTTTCTCCTGCCGCTGATCCTGTCTTTGTTGTTACCGGTGCGGTCCGTGTTCTTTCTCTCTCCCCCCTTTTTCACGTCGTCTTGAGCCTCTCACCTCTCCCTCCTCTCTTCCCTCGGTGGTCTTCCTCGTCGCCCTCTTAAGTGTTAGTGCCTCTGACGTTCGTGACATTCTCATCCAGGCCGTTGTGATTCAGAGCCTCGCTCACATCTTGTTATTGTCACCCCCAGTGGGGATTTCCAGGCATCTCCATGACTCCGTGGTCAGCCTGGCCTTACAAGGGATTAAGGTGGTGGAGGCCCTTAAGATAGCCTGGATCTTTCTGAGGGTCAGACTATTGATTGGACACGTTGGCAGTTGAGAGCGATGCTGAGTGTCGCGCGCCGTAGAGTGCCGAATGTCGCGCGCCGTTCTGGCTTGAGTTTCACGCTGGCGTGACAAAGAATGGGCCTGCCGTTAATTGGCGAGAAAAGCAGTTGTGTACTCAAGCATAAGTCCTGGCATGGCATTAAGCAACACCACTACATTATCCAACAACACTGCTAATGAGTGATTCATCCTCGGAAGGAAGGGGTCCCAGAATAAAGACATTTTGAGGAGGAAAGGAGAGTGATTTATTAACGTTTATAATCACAGCACTCTGGTCATCAGCGTTCTCATTTTATCAACAGTATTTACTGATGGACAGAAGCTGTCGTCATCGATGCAGTAAGAGGTGATTTACAGAGAGCGTGTCAGGTGGCACCACTTCACAGTTACTTTGACTGCACTTTATATCTGATTACATTTGTGTTTCAGGTAACCAGGTATTTCACACTCTTTGTGTCCTTGTGATTCTATATAAGTTCCTAAATGGAAAGGCACAGAGTAAATGACCCACTGGCGAAAAGATTTATTAAATCTCTGACTCTATAGGCTCTTCTCAAATGTCCATTTCAGATGATCAAAAAAATGAAAATGTATTAAAAAAACTCAAGTGAGCGTTTTTTGATCCGCTTCAAAACGGATTTAGTGAACGACGTGTGTCTGAAGTGTCTTCCGTAACTTGACATCATGGAAATAGAGAGAAGACGAGTTTCAGAGAAGTTGAACCTATCTAGGTGTCTCCTTAGAGAGAGAGAGTGATCACGGAGGAGGGGAGATGATGGAGGACGGAAGGGGAGGTGGGGGTGGGGGGTGGGATGCTCGGGCAGCCAGGATGATTTTGTATTTCTTCCGTTTTGTCAGTTTGCATTACCTGCGTTACCCTTCTGGGTTTATGTACCTGACAGGTGCGACCCCCAGGCAGGACCCGGGCCGATCTCCCTCCAATGAGCTGGATCACATCAAAACCAAACTCGGCATGTTTTCCCTTATCCTCCTATACACCACCTTAAATCGAGTTTTATCAAATTTAATAATTTGGACTAAACATTTGCATTTATTTAAATAAAGTACACTATCGTGTTCAACAGAAAAAACGGCTTTTGGCGCCGGATTTAAAACAAATCAACGGACACTAGCACCACCTGATGGGGATAGAGACTCAAAACATTATTGACGGATCTCAGGAAACACGACTGACATCATCAGATATGTAGGCTAGCCTACCCATAGCATATATATAAATACATTTATATAGTCTATAAGCCTACCTATATGGCGCAATAGCCTAGACTGAGCGTTTTTAATCTTACTTTAATAACTGACAAAAATCAGCCCTGTTCGCTTAACTCTTATCGTCC
Organism: Mallotus villosus; assembly: GCA_903064625.1. NCBI lineage: Eukaryota > Metazoa > Chordata > Actinopteri > Osmeriformes > Salangidae > Mallotus > Mallotus villosus. The sequence goes on from CAEFZP010001701.1 coordinate 46,923, forward strand.
TCATCAGACCTGCTTTAGAGAGCTTTACAATTAAAACTTTTTAATTTCAGACAAAACTATTTTTATTTGATTTGAACTATGTCGTATATGTTGCCTATATATGTATAAATGTAGTAGACCATAAACCTGCTTTAGAGAGCTTTACAATTAAAACGTTTTATTTCAGACAAAACTATTTATGTAACTAACTATGTCGGTATAATGGTTGCCTAAATGTAGTATCTACGCAATTTGACTTATTTAGTAGGCTAGATGCTGTGTGAATCTCACCCAATGGTTTCACCCCTCTCTCACCTCACTGAAATTCAAGTAGTCTCCACCAGGTGGCGTAGTGGCACAACTTTGCGAAGCTGAAGCTAGGAGGTTTCCGACATAAACGACGTTGCAGGTGTGCCGTGCGAATGTGTGTAGCTTACTGTAGGCCTATGTTTGTAAGTTTCAGTAGTATGAATGTGTGTGAACGTTTCATATGTGAATGTGGATGTGTTTCATATGTGTTTGTGTAAGGAAAGCCTGAATTAGACCGGGCTAAAATCACATCTTGTCTGTAGATAGGCCTACACATTGAAACATTATAAGCCACGCCAACCATGATTCCATAGCCTAATTTCCCATGTAGCAGCCAATGATTTCTCCCCTAATAAGAACGGGATACCAGGATACCAGACGTAGCTCGAGCTTAGTGAATCTGCTCAATTAACCCCAGCTGATGTGTCTATGCAGGTTGCTTGGCAACCCATTTTGAGAGAAAGCTTTTGTATATGGAACCAATATTAACCCTGGGCTCGAGAGCGGGGTGTGCGTGTTGGCCTGGGCTACTGCAGCTCGTGGACCCTTCGCGTCTATAACACTTTTGCGATATCAGTCGTCCAAAAATGTGATTATTGTATCCCAATGAATAAAATGTGTATAACAATACACGCTTCCTCAATGCACAGAATCAAGGGTCACTGCTTCCTGTTTGCCTCGTGGATTCCCTATGTCCACGAGCTCTTTCACTGATCACTTGACATGAAATTGAATGTGAAGAAAACGGATTCAAGTTTTCGCCCCCATACATTATGATTAATTGCGTAGGCGTGCGTACATTCTGTGAATAGAAATGGAAATTAAATTGCTTAATGTTATTTCCTGACTGTGTGTGTGTACTTGACCTCGTGCAACCTTGTGTGATAAAGTAGCCAGCATGTAGATTTTCTCGGCACAATCGCTCCGAGCTCGCTATTGCTTTAAGAGGCGTGCATAGAAGAGTTCCTCGCGCCTCCATATAGCAACATTCAGTTGATGGGAACAGTCGCGAGGTGCCGCACACAGGCGACCGATTCCATGGCAACAGCAATGGCAGGTAAGAGAGCGCAAGATATAATATACTACATCTAATTCAATCACAGTTGCCCTTGTGTATACCTTTTTTCACCAACCTTTGTCTAATAAAGACTTATCTCTATTTTCGTCATGTTTTAGAAGTCGAGACGCGTCAGAGATTGCTGCGCACCGTCAAGAAAGAGGTGGGTGTTTTCAGCTGAACAATAATCGAATCGGAAAAACAAACAGTTTGGTTATGCCTTGACTAGAGCTAAACCCCTGACCAGGACAAAATGGCTTTCCGCTCTCCCACAAATATTAGTAGATAGATGACTAATTTACTGTGGCTGCGATAATTCTGTAGTAGGCTGATTGTCAAGAGAAACATTTAATTCAAGTGATGTTTTGCTTTTCCCATCACCCGCTATAATGCATGTTTAACTCAATCTATCTAGCCTAGCTCTACCTTTAGTGGGTAGCCTACAAACTTTTGGTGAACGTGGCTTGCTTAATCTAGCCCTCAAAGCAGCTTTTCTTTCCTAAATATAAAACCTTACGTTTTGTAAATATGTTTTCTTCGGTCTGTATAAAAAACAAACAAAAAAACATCTCCATAAAAAAGTATTTTGTCGCACAAAGACATATTGGAAAAACTCCCAATACGGAAAACTCCTGAAAACGTCCTAAAAAGAGAGCTGGTTCTCTAGGTCCGTTTGTTGACTTTTAACCTTTTTCTAAGTGAATACAAGGCTCCTTATCAGACAGGCCCAGATTTTCCCTGGTGGGAGCTAACCTGTCATGACTGTGACCTGGAAGCCCTCTGTGTCCAGTGTTAATGGAGCTGAGGAGATATTTAAACTGCTGTGGGGCGCATAGTGACAACCAAGTCACTCTGTCTCCTGAGACTCTCCTCTTAAACCACACACACACACACACACACACACACACCACACACACACACACACACACACACACCACACACACACACACACACACACACACACACACACACACACACACACCACACACACACACACACACACACACTCACACAGCACACCAAGACAGAGAGAACCTCCATTGTCTGAAGGCAGCCACCAGGGACCGAAGCTGAAGTAAAATGATCATGATGATGGCAACTGAACAGCTTTCTGAAGGCAAGTCGTTACTTGCGGGGGAGGTGTAGAGATGGTGTCTTATATGGAAGACAATTCTTAAATAACTGTCTGGTTGGAGTTTCAATGTAACCTGATATGAAAATTATACCACGTTTATTAATCCTACTGTACAGATGTCTGCCTCCGTGATACCAATTGCCTACACTTCTCTTACTGAAACACTTGGTACATATTTACATTTAGTCATTTTAGCAGACGCTCTATCCAGAGCGAATTACAGTAAGTACAGGGACATTCCCCCTGAGGCAAGTAGGGTGAAGTGCCTTACCTAAGGACACAACGTCATTTCGCACAGCCTGGAATCGAACCGGCAACCTTCTGATTAATAGCCAGATTCCCTAACCGCTCAGCCACCTGACTCCTATCATAGCATAGATATGATACGTGATGCAGTGGCCTGAGGGTTGTCTGCCATTGGCTGTCAGTCGGTTTCTGTCAACTTGATTCATCTACTTCCTACTTGCACTCCTGACTCGAACATCACTGTTTACAGCAGACGACACCACACTTAAGTCAGGAGGGTTGGACACTTAAGTCAGGAGGGTTGGTAATCAAAGCAGTAGGACTTCTTCCAGAAAAATTCTCCCTAAAAGGGGTTTGTACAGAATATATTCATCTTTACCCTCAGGATTCATCATGAATGATCCTGTTTGATGGGTCTTGGCTGTGCTAGGTCCGATCTGTTCAGTCCAGCTGGCCTTGTGCCACATGTCTGCTGTCGACCAGGGCCCTCTGACTCAAAACCCGAGCATACGCTCTCTAGGATCAGGGACAGACGTGGAACACCAAGAACACCATGTTACAGCTGGGAAACATATAAACCACTCTCGCTGTCTCTCGCTGTCTCTCCCACAGTCGTTTCTCTCTTTGGCTCGTTCTCTTTTTTCCTTCTCTCTCTTTCATTCTCTTCCTGTCCCTCTCTTTCTCTGTCTTTTGTTTGTCTGGCTCTGCCCCTCCCTTACCCAGACCTCCACACACACAACACACACACACACACACACACACACACAAACACAAATACACACCTGTGTTTACTCAGGTAGAGAGAGACACACTCCCATAAAGGTGCAGAGCTCCAAGGCCAACAGCTCACCTCACATTTACCTCCGTTCTTCCCTCTCTTTTTTATACTTCCTGTCGACGCGACAGATCGGCAGAATACAGACAGAAGGTCAAAATTAGCCAGAAGGAAATCGATATCTTCGTCTTACAGTAATAGTAGTCAAACATTTCTCTCCAAACCTAGGTCGCCCAGAGGTAGTGAACGTACAGACAGATTGCAGGGGAGGAGAAGGGCGCTGTGGGCGGTAGAGACGGACTCTGTTGTCACTGATGGTGATAAAGATGATAACTAGCGGCTCTCTAAATTCACATCTTTGTATATTTGACCTTTTTTTTATTGGAGGCGTTTGATGAATCCTGCTGTCCAGTTGGACATTCACAACAACTCGATAATAACCTTCAGGCTTCCAAGGCCTCTTGATGAACGACTCTTTAGATTACTGTGTCCGGTAATAAGCCGAGCGCCAGGTTGAGATTGCTCTCATGTTGTGTAGTTCATGCAGCTTTTTTAAATGGATGGATTTTGATCTGTTTGAGTCCAATCACTTATCCTTTTAAGGCGTCATTTGCTACCCAAGCACTGAAGAGTAATCACACTCTGTCCATCTGTTACTTCTTCTGATTTCTGTCTCTAAACACACATGGACACTCTGCAGACGACAACCATATTTCTACCAAATTATGCCAACCACACTAGTCTAAAACGTCAGAATGCTGAATGCATGAATTTTCACTTATTCGTGTGACCAGAGATGACATACGTGAACGTGTATCTTAACGACATCGCTCTAACAGGGAAGATCATGAACTCCACGGAGTTATATTCATATCCTCTATCCTCTAAGTCTGTGGAAACGTCTTCAAACCAATACTGAATCATTTACTGCATTATCACCACCTGTCTTTATTTCAGCCAGTCGGAACCAAGACCGAATCCTCAATGTTGTCTGCGAGTGCACCGTTTAGTACGTTTTTAATGAATGAGCTAGCGACGCGTACTTCGGTGCGTAGAGTCTGCCGTCCTCCTTGACGAACAGGCCTTGTTGATGCGTTCTGTCACTGCCCAGGTGACACGTAATAACACGTGCCGTCTCCATAGTAACCTGCAGGTTGTCTAGGGAGACATTGTACCAGTTAGATTCCAGGATGGCTCGTAGAGGTCTTACACAGATGCAGAGTACGCCTCTAACAAACAGAGAGCTCTGTAGACTGCATCCACTCTCAGCCCACCAATCAGCAGACTGCATCCACTCTCAGCCCACCAATCAGCAGACTGCATCCACTCAGCCCACCAATCAATGGATCAATCTGTGGGCTATGTAACTGTATCTCAGTGAGAACTTGAACCACCTTCCAAGGGGTTCTTCGTGCGTCGCCTAGTTTGGTTTTCTCCTCCTCTCCCAGTTTACCAGTGTGTGCGTTTAGGCGTATGTTAGCTCTGTGTGTTTGTGTATGTATATGTCTGTGTGTGTGCGTGTGTGTGTGTGCGTGCTTTTGTCTGTGTGTGTGTGTGTTTGTCTGTGTGTGTGTGTGATTGTCTCTGTGTGTGTGTGTGCGTGTGTGTGTGTGTGTGATTGTGTGTGTGTGTGTGTGTGTGTGTGTGGTGTGTGTGTTTGTCTGTGTGTGATTGTGTGATGTGTGTGTGTGTGTGTGTGTGTGTGTGTGTCTGTGTGTGTGTGTGTGTCGATTGTGTGTGATTGTGTGTGTGTGTGTGTGTTGTGTCTGTGTGTGTGTGTTTGTTGTGTGTGTGTGTGTGTTGTGTGTGTGTGTGTGTGTGTGTGTGTGTGTGTGATCAGACAGGGAGGTAGATATTTCTCATGCAGGATGAGTCATTCTTCTGGCTTATGTTAACAGTGCATCTGACGTTATGAAGACTGTCAATGCTAACAGCTTCTGGACAATAACAACATTAACAGTACTATTCACTAATTCTTAAAGTAATACTTCAAGAGGGAAACATTAAGAGTATTTAAGTCTGAGCTTTTTATCCAAAATATAAACACATTTATAATATAGAATAGCTTACATTATATCGAATTAGAAGTCAGCTTGTAATTAATGTTCCTTTTATTAAACTATCAAGCTCTTTAGGTGGTCTAATGTTGAACTTCCAAGACTTCGAAGACGCTTCTTTTGTTTTAAAGAGATCTGGCACATTAGTCAACCTCTTAAGCGTTGTTCCAGATCTTTCTATCTGTGAGTCATCGTTGGCTCGGAGAGTGTCATCACCCGGTGAGTTCATGAGAGGAGCGACGTGGTCATCTGTTGTTGTGGTCAGACCTGCTGGAGTTTCTCTTCAACCAATCAAATTATCCGATGAAAACCCTCCAAACAACATTGGGAACTTGTTTCTTAGTTGTTTCCCCCGATTATTGCCTGATGACACCGCCGTCAATATTTTCCAAGTTGTTCAAATCATTAGGGTGCGTGAAGGCTGTCTCACCCCCGTCCCAGGTCTGGGGTGAGACAGGTGGTCTGGGGTGAGACAGGTGGCCTGGGGTGAGACAGGTGGTCTGGGGTGAGACAGGTGGTCTGGGGTGAGACAGGTGGTCTGGGGTGAGACAGGTGGTCTGGGGGTGAGACAGGTGTTGTGGGGTGAGACAGGTGGCCTGGGGTGAGACAGGTGGCCTGGGGTGAGACAGGTGGTCTGGGGTGAGACAGGTGCTCTGGGGTGAGACAGGTGGCCTGGGGTGAGACAGGTGGTCTGGGGTGAGACAGGTGGCCTGGGGTGAGACAGGTGGCCTGGGGTGAGACAGGTGGTCTGGGGTGAGACAGGTGGTCTGGGGTGAGACGGGTGGTCTGGGGTGAGACAGGTGGTCTGGGGTGAGACGGGTGGTCTGGGGTGAGACAGGTGGTCTGGGGTGAGACAGGTGGTCTGGGGTGAGACAGGTGGTCTGGGGTGAGACGGGTGGTCTGGGGTGAGACAGGTGGTCTGGGGTGAGACAGGTGGCCTGGGGTGAGACAGGTAGCGTGGGGTGAGACAGGTGGTCTGGGGTGAGACAGGTGGCCTGGGGTGAGACAGGTGGCCTGAGCAAAGGTTCAAAGGGAGGATGTGTGATTTATTGCACGAAAGGTAATGGCGTTCCCTGCTCTATGTAGCCATAATCACATTTGGTGGATGTGTTTCGAGACTGTAGAATCCAACCAATTACACAATCAAGTCATTTGAAATGATGAGGACCAGCTATGTAGAGAGACTCTGGACACTACCGGTTGCCACGGTTTCTATCCCAGTCTCTCGCTCTGCTGTTTGCAGTGTGTGTGTGTGTGTGTGTGTGTGTTTGCATTCAGTCATGCGTGTGTCTGTTTGTGTTCGTTTGTGTGCGTGTGTGTTCACTCGCATAGGGGTGTGCGTGTGTGTGTGTGCGTGTGTGTGTGCGTGTGTGTGTGTGTGTGTGTGTGTTGGGTGAAACCTCTCAGTGGGTATATCTCCGAGGACCGGCTCATTACAGCAGGAAATGACATCTGTCTGTCTCTCTGTCCGGTGGTAGATTTTCCAGATGCAGATAGCAGACCTGTATCAGCACAGACACCACAGACACCAGGCAGGGAGTCACCTCCTGCCTGCAGCCCTGAGGCACAGACGTGGGCGGGGGAGGGGTGTGTGTGTGTGTGTGTGTGTGTTGGGGGGTGTGTGTGTTGGGGGTGTGTGTGTGTGTGTGTGTGTTGGGGGTGAACCACTGGGTCGATAAGCCCTGATCACTAAAGGAGTCCTGCTCAGCTGCTTCCTGCATGATCAGATCCCTCTTGTTTACTAGCTGGCGTGTGCTTGAGAGGGGCTTCTCATGGTCGTCTGAAGAGGCTGGTGTTTTGGTGCCAGCCTTATGTCTCCCCCTGCAGGAGTTTTTAACGATCGATGATGATCTGAGATGATGTTTGTCTCTGATCTATGTTTCACTGATACACATCAATACATTATGGTAAATAACTGCTGTAGAAGGTTAGGGCCCCTCTCCCTCTCCCTCTCCCTCTCCCTCTCCCTCTCCCTCTCCCTCTCCCTCTCCCTCTCCCTCTCCCTCTCCCTCTCCCTCTCCCTCTCCCTCTCCCTCTCCCTCTCCCTCTCCCTCTCCCTCTCCCTCTCCCTCTCCCTCTCCCTCTCCCTCTCCCTCTCCCTCTCCCTCTCCCCTCTCTCTCCCTCTCCCTCTCCCTCTCCCTCTCCCTCTCCCTCTCCCTCTCCCTCTCCCTCTCCCTCTCCCTCTCCCTCTCCCTCTCCCTCTCCCTCTCCCTCTCCCTCTCCCTCTCCCCCCCTCCCCCCTTCTCTCCCTCTCCCTCTCCCCCTCTCCCCCCCTCTCCCCCCCTCTCTCCCTCTCCCTCTCCCCTCCCTCTCCCCCTCTCCCCCCCCTCCCCCCCTCTCCCTCTCCCTCTCCCCCTCTCCCTCTCCCTCTCCCTCTCCCCTTCCCCCTCTCCCTCTCCCCTCTCCCCTCTCCCTCTCCCTCTCCCTCTCCCTGGCCGTCCTCGTGATCATGTGGTCTGAGTGTGTCTCTCTGTGGTGTTGCAGGTGAAGCAGATCATGGAGGAGGCCGTCACCAGGAAGTTTGTTCATGAAGACAGCAGTCACATCGTCTCCTTCTGCGGTGAGTATCACGTCTCCTCGGTGATCGCCTTAACGATGACATCAGTATTCCCCACACGGCGTCCGGTCTCTTGCTCTGATGCCTCGCCTCAGTCGGAACATGGAACCCACCAGTGGTCCTGATGTTCCGGAACATTCATCACACTCCACAGTGACTCCATCTTTAGCCTGGATGTTGAGGGGACGTCATCAGTAACACAGAATACATTTACATTAATTCCCATTTATTCATTTAGCAGACGCTTTTATCCAACGCGACTTTCAAGAGAGAGCTTTACAGCTTTAGAATAGATCTTACTTGACAGATATGTTTATATTAGACTTAACACTTGTGAATTTTCCTTATTAACTTGATATTGAATAACCACAAAAAAACACATTTAAAAAAGGAAATTGCAATAGCCTGCCATCCGGATATTATCACCGTGTACCAATGGGAGCCCTCCGGTTGGTAAGGGAACAGATCTATGATAATGGCTGTGGAAGCTACATTTCACACATGCACGCACACACACACACACACACACACACACACACACACACACACACACACACACACACCACACACACACACACCCACACACACACACGCGTACAGTAGCTAGGCTACCACAGAGACACAGACGTGGGGGTGTCTGGTGTGTTAGTCACGGACGCTGTCTGCTCTCTCCGTATCTTGAGAACGTTCTGCTGCTGAGAGTGGAGAAGATGGAAACACTAATTGAATCATCCGCACACACTTTCATCTCCTCCACTGTAGGAGAAAGCCTTGTTTAGAATGTGGAACATTCGTTTTTTAGGACCCACCAGCCCAGGCTTGATCTCAAGGTTGAGCACAGAGTCAATACCTAGGAGTCACATGTCCCTCGACACACACACACACACACACACCACGCACGCACACACACTAAAAGAAAGGCTGGCCTTATTGACTGTCAGATAAATGTCACAGTGTCCAAGCTTTTCACTGACTGACCGGCCTCTTGAGCTGCCGCGGTTGTGAGGACGGCTCGAGGGTTATCAACAGCATTCACAGTCTTTTGACGCCCTCGATGCAGAGATCTGAAGGACCGCAGCTTGCAATACCAGCCATGAAGGAGGAGAGGACCTCCCTTTCAGAGGAGAGGAGGGAGGGGGAGGGGGAGGGGGAGGGGGAGGGGGAGGGGAGGTTGAGGAGGTGGGAGGGTTTTTTGTCTTTTATGTAGTGTTTCGTCTGCATATGTCCTTCTTCTCTGCTGCTCTCTTCTCTGATCTGTCTCTCGCGTCGCTTCTCTTCGTCGTTCTCTTCTCTTCTCTTCTCTTCTCTTCTACTTCTCTTCTCTTCTCTGTCTTCTCTTCGCTTCTGTCTCTTCTCTTCTCTTACTTCTCTTTCCTTCTCTTCTGCTTCGAACATGCTCCAGATCACCAGTTGTAATTAGCCTTCATAATCATGGTCACACTTACCAAACTACCACAATCAATGTCAAAGGAAACCTCCGCCTCTCCTCCTCAGACCAGCTAAACGCTCTTTTCTCCCCGTAGTATTACACTTCACTCATTCAATTCATTCATGCTTTTATCCAAAGCAACGTATGAATAGGGCGTGTAGAAAGTACTGTGACTCCACAGCATTACAGAACCAGAAGAGCTCTGTGTTCAGTCTGGCCGTAATTATCACCGCTCGGTGTGGTTAGACGTCCTGTGAGTTAAACACTCTCCTCGCTCCTCCTCGTCCAGGTCAGCAGCAGCATGCTGCCCGGCGCTCAGAGCCCACTGAGAGGAGCTGATTAGGGGCCATTACTCCCCCCCGCAGGCAGAGAGGCTTTTTTAATAAGAGAGCTTGTTTGGAGAGAGAACACGAGCGGGCTCTCGTTTCCTTGGTGGCAGAGGGACGCTGGCTCTGTTGCTGTGTGGTGAACGTGGCGGGGTGCGTCGATGCGCTGGTGTTGTGTCGATGTTTCGACGCCGTTTGTTGCCCTTTTGATATTCGAGGGCTTTGTTGTCGTTGGCTAGACGGGAGGGAGAGAGGAGGGAGAGGAGGAGGGAGAGGAGGAGGGAGAGGAACGGAAACACCTAGTTGAGGCAGGCGTTATCCATGTCTCAAGACTTCCTCTCTGGTTGATGAGGGACCCAGAGATTAGGAGAGCAGGAAGACAGATTAACAGACAGGAAGACAGATTAACAGACAGGAAGACAGATTAGCAGACAGGAACATTGTTGGGGAGATACCGTCAGTAACATATTTCACCTCCACAAGGTTTCCAACACAAGTGAGTCCGCAAGACAAAAGGCAACAAGCAAGGGAGCTACAACATGGTGTTATGGTTGTGAAGTTGCCAGGACCGTAACTCCATTAGAGAGAGCGACGGAGATCTCGCCGAAGGGTGACGGAGATAGGGACAAAACAGAAACCCTGAGGGAGACAGTCGATGAGAGGCAGGATGGACACACAGATAGA
>CAEFZP010001702.1:0-167500 GCA_903064625.1 Mallotus villosus
CGAAGTCGTGCACACCCAATGATGATGAGTGTTGCTTACTATTACTAGCTTTTTGTTAATGCCATCGTTGTAGTGTTAACTGACAAAGTTCTAAGAATATAACGACCATAACAATATTGTCGTTATCAGACATGATTTATTCATCTTCGTCTTTGCTCTAGAATAACATGTTATCTACAATGACGCCGTAACATGCCACGTTATATATTAGGCTATAATTAGCCTACTTTGTCATGCAATGAGAATAATCGCGTTCATTAGCCTACAAAATGGTTAAATATGCTTTAAAATAACGGAAATAAACTCTAAAAACAACCGTCATGTATATGTGCAAGCATTTGTAAAACGTGCTACAATTAAGTCAGGCAATTTTAGATTACCAAGTCCTTTCTCCTTGTTCTCATTCAGCTCAGGTAAATCAGCGACTTGCTGATGTTCCCTTGTGTGCTCGTCCCCTGTTAGTATCCGCGAACACGTTTCAAGGCAACTTTTCTTGACGTAAGCAAATAAATGGGGTGCTAATTTACCCATTTCGGATTGGTTTCAAACATAGCAAAATCTGGAAAAATTATTCTATGAAAAAGCTAGTAGTATGAGCCAGGTTTGAGTATCGAACAAAAATTATTGGGGGAGATAGTTTTGTAAATGTTGACTGGAGTTAATAGATTAAAAACGACCGGAAGACACGGAAGTCAAGTCGAAGATGCAATACCACCTACATCCACCGGGGCCGTTGCCTCAAGCCAAGGGGCGAGGGGTGGGGGCTTGGATAGACCTAATAAATTAAACTTTTACCAAACCCCGTAGGAAGGACGGCAACAACATATTTTCCATCGACAAATGCCTTGATTGCGTTTCTCTGTTCCTCTTTCTAAATTAATGCGCTGTCGATGTCTTCTAAAACAGACTCGATGGCAGAATCATAACATCTCAGCTCTCCAGCGGTAGCCATGTTTGTTGAAAACGAATTCAACTCAAGCGCTATTTTGTGAAGTGGTTGGTTACGTTACTGTTGATCATCTGTCCATCATCGTATAAAGCCCGCCCTGACAATTTTACTGGTCCGAACAGCTCCTGTTCGGTATATAGTGTTTTCCGGACTGAGCCCCCCCAGACCCACTTTTCCGACCAAATCACTTCGCGGAGAAGTTTGGCTGGCACCCAGGCTGTTTACTTGGAGGTGGGATTACCACAATTGATTATGTGGTTTTAAAGAGCAAGGTCAGAATAATATGTAAAACATTGTTTACGTTTAATATGTATGTGTGCTGTAAAAACGTCCTGGCAAATATTAATAAGTCATGTAGACAAATACGAAAATGTATTCTATTTAAACAAATGGCAATGAAATAAATTACAATCTATATATTGACACTTCACATACAGAAGTTATATTGTTGGTGATCCAAAATGACCAATAAGGGGTAAAACGTACACTGTAATAATGAGACGAATCACCTGGTTTCTGAAAAGCTTAACATAAAGACATGACAAAACAGTATTAAGGCAAGAAGCAAACAATTACAAGTTATTTGTGTAAAAAACTAAACACAACAAAAACAGGTGACACCAAAGGACAGTGGAATGGAAATGATACCCTGCAATGTAATCTTAATTTATCTGATGACTATATAGTTTCCGTTAAATAGCGTATTACAGTGCAACTTAAAAATGCACCATGTATTCTACCTTGTCCTGTGAAAAGCTACAGTAAGTGAATGGAAAATTTGATATGGATCTACAGAAAAAGGTGCCAACACTAACAAAGATCAGAAAGAGATTTGTCAGTGCTTTGTGTTTAAGGGCAAATCAAAATGATATACTATACTACAGTCCACGCAGCAATATCATGAGGTTAACAACCAAAAATGTGAAGTCTGGATATCATTGACAGAACAATTGTCAATTCGTATTTCGTCAATACATTGACGAAATAAATCTACATAAAACTGGTAAATCAACAACTTGCTTGTTACCTGTGGAGCACTTTTTGTTGTATACAGTTAATCATTACAGAATAGGGTATCCTCAATTGCACCACCCACACCCCCGCACAACAAAACATGACACAGGATCTTATCCATCAGAAGAAATTACATTAAAACATGAAAATGTACAACTGGAATTGTGCTCAACAAAAATAGATGTTGAGTTCCTCAAAGGCATATCAACAGCATACACCCAACAATCAATTGGATATTTCTTCATACTTCATGACCTTATAGCATTCAACCATAAAAACCAATCCTTACAAAGACAAGAAAAGCATGGCTTAACCTCATGGGCCTGGTAAAAACTATGTTGCAAGCTGAGAAAAGCATATCAATTACCGTAACTGATTATCTTCCCCCCCTCTGGTGCAACCAATTCTAAATGACCTTACCCAGCCACCACACGGAAGTCAGTATCTAACCTTCAGGTGCAATAAAGAGCTGTGTTTGGACACTTTTGGCCTCTAGGGGGCAGTGAGTCTTATTTTTATCTAAGAGACCCAAAGTCTGCTTCATGGTCTTCAGCAAACATGTCAAACCACTTAGGAACACAAAAGATGAATTTCAAGAAAAAGGCAAATCATTCTTATTCGTTTTCAGTGTAATGACAAAGGGGAAACCCAAGGCTCATTTTCCCCCTTCACACTCCAAATGGCATACATGAGGGTCTAGTATGGGTTAAAAACCATGACATTCAGGTGACTATGAGGAAGGGCAGTTCCTTTATGTCAGATAAATCTTGCTAAACTGATATTGCGGGTACAGTTTGTCACCTATGGCACAGAAGGCTCAGGCAAACCCCAAAAACTAAACTGCTGAATGTACTGAATTCAAGAGTTCCTACAAATATGTATACCGTAGATACAGGCACTTATGTCTTTGGTTGGAGTGACCCAACATTGCAAGAGAAATGCATTAACAGTTTAATTTTGCACCTCATATTTTCTTTCATGGTTCAGTAGGGCAACTGTTAAGTGTTTATGTCTTCTGCTCTCTTTTCCAACTATAGTTCTGTATTGATGTGGATCCTTTGGTACTTCTTATGCCTCTGACAAGGCCACCTGGGGTGAAGAGAGAAACAGGAAAGAGAAATGAAAAGAAACATATACAGCTGCAGCATTGCAAACAAACTGATGCTTCATTAGTTACCAGCAGTGTTGGGGGTAACGTGTTATGTATTATAACGCGTTACATAATATTATTACTTAAGTGAGTAACAAAGTAATATAACGTGTTCGTTTTTGACATTGAGTAATGTTATTACAGTTACTTATTTAAGTAACTTGCGTTAATTGGCCAAGTTACTGCATGAATTCAACAAAGGACTAAAATAGCCTTATAAATACAGATTGTTGCCTAAAAGACACTTCCTGGGTGTAGTAGCCTGGTTTGCCTTTGATTCACGCTGCAGACAAACATAACAGCGATCATGGCCGCAGAGCGTGTTACGTTTTCAGGGTGGAAATATTATTTCCACACTATTTCGCTTTCATTAAAGATACAGGAAAAAACCTTGAAGTTAACTGCAAACTGCACCCCAACCAAATACTATCTACTGCCAAAAGCAGCACTTCAAACTTAAAAAAACACATCGAAAGTGTCCACTGAGAAACAAAGCTGGAAGATAGTGAAAAATCCACTTTAAACCTTGAGAGATGGCGACCCGTTTCCACAAGTGGCTGATAACATAGGAACATTTATTCACACAAATATATAATTATTTTTGAATTTATAAGCCTTTTTGATGTTTAAGATTATTTGAAATAAATGTTCTTCTTCTATTTAGAACTCACTCTTTAAAAGGTTAAACAAACACTATTTTACGTCTGTAACCCCCTGGGTTATTTTATGTGTGCACAACTGTTAATAACCCTAACATTTATTCGTAAAACATATGTTCACCTTTAGTGAGTCATATCTGCATTCCATACAGGTTTTACTATCTTTATGTTGTCCTTATCGTTATTGTAATACACCATTTTTTACTACTACCAGTAAATGATGATTGTGTTTGGTCAATAACGTGTCAATCAAGGGCAATAACACATTGCACTGTTGTGATTGGTTTCGGTTGATTTGGGTAGGGCAGAAGTTACGCCCTGGTCAACTGACACTGTACATGTATTTTTTATTTTTGTCTCTTGGCCTGCGACCGCTCACGAGAGAAGCTGGACGGTTAGCTCTTGTGGTGCATCAACCAGTATAAGCTAGCAAAACGTAGCTTCGTTATGCCTAGGGTATAAGATAGCTAAATCGAGCTGTTGTGTTAGTGTACTGCTAACCTGTTGGAAGCGGTTAACAGACTGTTACCTCCGTTCAGTGTGAGAACTGTGCAATGGGTACCGTGTCGTCGGTTTAGCCTAGCTCAGAAGCTATCGTACACCCGGAGGACAATGTCTGGACCCGTGTGTCCTGCCACCTTTGAGGACCGCGTTGGATTAAATCCAGCTAAATCCAACCGGTGAAGTTGATGTGTTTGTTTATTGGGGGCCCCTAACTGTGTTTATTACTGTGTAAAGTATGTTCACGTGATAACCTACTGTTTGTATTAATAACACTTATGGATGGTTATTGTTCTGTTTGTATTGGATACTAGAAACGTATTTTAGAACGTGTACATTATTACACATTATTTACACACACATACTGGGGTTCACTAGCCTAGTCTACTAGTTTAGTAAGTTTAGAGTGTAAGTAAACGAACTTCGGCGCTGTTCATAAGCAGTGAAGCGGAACAAGCGCTACACGTCTGTAGCCTGTTCTTGCACATTTTTTACAAAGTCAAACTCGCTACTATTAAAGGCAATAGTAAAAGAGGACTTCCGGTTTGAGCATGTAGCGAGTGAGAAGTGGCTCCCGAATAACTTTTTATTTTCTGTCAAATTTTTCCGGCATAAAGCTGGCACCTCTTGAGTTTATTACGTGTACATTAAGACTTGACTTTGCACAACTAAATGAGTCCAAAGAGACGTGACCGAGGGCAAAAAACTATTGAAATGGACGAAGATGCCACAAGTGAAGACAACATGGCTAACGTTAACGTTACACAAGCCAGCCCAAGTTCGGAAGCTACCTGCTGATCTTGCTAAGTTACAGTGTTTCTGTCCGACCTCGCACAGCAAACGGACTCCCTCCTGAAAAAAGCACTCGGCGAGGCACTGGCACCAATTTCGGCATCCCTAGAACTGGTAAAATTGTCTCTTGACTCCCACGAAGAACGTATTCATGACATGGAGGAAGGGCTAAACAGCCACAGTGACAGGATCGAGGCTATCGAAACAACATGCACCGCACTTCTAGCTGAGAACGAGAGGCTGAAAAGTGCAGTGATGGACAGTGCAGTGATGGAAGAAGAAATGGTCTACGTTAGGAGTGCCAGTGAGGGGAAGGTCAAAGTTGATTTTGTCAGGGTAAAAGCTGTCTCAAAGCCAGATGCTACAAATATAGCTGAAGCAATATGCAGTATAATGGAAAGTGGAGTCAGCACTGATTGGAAGGACAAGCTAGTGGCAATCACCACAGATGGAGCATCTGTAATGACAGGAGTAAACAATGGTGTCGTTAGAAACCTGCGTGTAGACAGACCAAATGTGCTGGGGATCCACTGCATGGCCCACAAGCTAGAGCTCGCCTTTTCAGATTAAATAAAGAAAAATGTGATGGTCAGGAAAGGACCTGTTGAGTGGACTCTACACCTTATACCATAAGAGTGGAGTGAACAGGGCCAGCCTAAAGCAACACTGCAGTGAGCTCCACATGAAGGCTTTAATGCCAACCAGAATAGGTGGAACCCGGTGGCTACCACATCTCTTCAAAGCACTTGACAATTTTCTCAGGGGATATGCTGGCATTGTACACCACTTAGAGGAGAAGGTATGTTAATTTATAGCCTACTAAAACCAGCAGTGTAGATGGATTATTTAATGTTTGCTTTCTTTATCTCTTCATCAGTTTTAAATGCTGTCTGATATAATTCAGTTGTTTTGTTTGTACTCGCAGGAGGCCACGAACATCAATGCTGTTCTGTGGGCAAAAGCCAAGGGGTTCCTCAAAATAGGCAAGGATGGTGGAGTGCTCAGATTTGGCTGCCTTCTCCATAACACCATCTATCAACTGAGCAGCCTCTCCAAGTCACTGCAGAGGTCAGTGTCAACCCTGGCTGAAGCTTAGAGCTGCCTTTCCTCCACTCAGGCTGTCATAGTAAAGTACAAGTCAAGGTATGTATCATATGTCCTAACATTTGGGATTTGATTTTAGGTTGTGTTGGTGTGTTTTCACATCAGTATAAACAAAAATAAATAACAAGACGCCCATCCATCGATCTCTGCACAACTGTAGACCTGGGCCTAAGGTGAGAGCAGTGCTGGACACATACACCTATGAGGGAGTCCTCCTGAAGCCTACTGATGCCGACCAACATGACAAGGCAAAGAATGAGCTAATTGATTTTCTGTGCCGCTAGATTGCTACTACTAGATTTAGTAATGTGAACAGTGGTGTCCTGCAGGCAATGCGGCTGACCAGTTTCCAGTGCTGACACAAGTTCAGGTTGGCAATGTTCAAATGTAATGAACAAATCTTTACGCATTTTATAATAATAATAATAATGGATTGCATTTATATAGCGCTTTTCTACCTTAGCTGCACTCAAAGCGCTTAATGAACAGAGTTCATTATTCATTCAGACACAGTCATACCGGTGGTGGTAAACTACAACTGTAGCCACAGCTGCCCTGGGGCAGACTGACAGAAACGTGGCTGCCAATCAGCTCCGACCACCACCAACATTCATTCACATGTATACGATGCCTGTCTTTTATGATGGTGGGGGAAACCACCATTAGTGCTTATGTTTTAAGACAACTGCTTAACCTTTTATTATTGTTTTCCCTTTTGTTTTCAGAATTTGGTGATGAAGAGGTAAACAAACTCAGTCACGCAGGCCTGACTTTCTGCGCAAACATGAAACGAAAGCAACAGAGAGTGGCTCAGGTTCTGATGGCACCTCTGAAGAAGAGCTCTGAAGATTCAAATGATAGATAGATAGATCCCCAATGTTTGCACTTTCTGTGTATATTTTGTTGTACAACACTTTTGATTCTTTTCCTTCTTTTTGTTTGTTTTTACCTGCTAGTGACTTTACCCATTTCAGTACAAGCTCAAAATAACATTGAACCATTCACACAGGAAATGCAGGATTGTTGCATCCTGCATGTTGTATAATGACATTAAAGGGGTGATTGATTGCAAAACCGATTTTACCTTGTCATAGTTGAAAAATGACAGTTTGGTGTGTAATATAGACATACAGTGAACCTCAAAGTCCATTGAAACCTATTTCCTATCAAAATGTCACTTCTCACTAATGTTTTGAAACTGCAACTTGCAAACACTCGGTTTTGAAACAGTGCAACTTGTGACGTCACAAGTTGCAGCATGATCTTTGTCACGCCCCAACATTTATACAGACCAGCCCTCTGGTGTTCTGGCCCTGGATCTCAGACACTTGTTTAGCTGCGCGCTGCTCTATGTACTTCCACGCGAACAACAAAGGAGAAAGTTTGAACGTTTTTAAAGTATATTGAAAATGGACCATCATAAATGCAGTGTTCCAGGCTGTACTGGGAATGCTGACACTTTTCATAATCTTCCCAAGGAACCAGACACTCGACGGGCATGGCTGATCTGAGACCTGATAATAGAATGCCAAATACGTTTCTAAACACTCAACGTACCTTACTTAGCAAATGACTAACTAGACTAGCTGTAGTCGGCATTAGAAGGGAAGCTTCCAAAAAAATAGCCAGAAAACGAAAGCAGTCTAGCCTTTTGCTGACGCCTGTTTAGATTATCTATTCGAAATAACTGGAGAAAGGCAGGTGCTAGATACAGGACACGTTAGCATTGCTAATAACTGTTACCAACAAAATCGTACTACAGCTTGCGGTTGTGATGAACATAACTAAGGTCGGAACTCACCTCTTTTCAGCAACAGCTTCATAGCAAATCCTGCTTTACATTGTCCCAGGTTTTTAAAACCGTTCTTGGTGAAATGGTTCGCGCAACTGCACAGAGATCTTCTATGCTACGGTATAAACAAACATCAGCCATACCCGTCTAGTCAATGTTAACTAGACTCAAGCTCATCTGCTTTTCATTATTGGTAATTTGCAAGGAATGTAAGGACAGCTAGATGGCGAAAACACCTATACTGTAGGCATGTAAACCAGTTTAGCTAAACCAGTTAACGCAAGAGCATGAATGTGTTATGATTTAGCCTAGTTTATTGGCAATGGGACTTACGTTATTTCATGTTCCTGACTATGTTTCATTCAAATAATTAACCCGGCCGTGTTGTCATGTAAATCTACAATTCAGATGCATGTTTGTCATTTTTCAGCAAGATAGCTAGAGCTAACTGAAGCTGAGTTGAATCACGATAGTTTGTTTGCTAAGCTGTAGTGCTAACGTTACCCACCTAAGGCGATCCTGTTTGCTTCGACAACAGAAGTGGAAACTACAGTAATCATTTCAAATGACATCTAGTCAATCTGTTGAAAACAGTGTTGTGTAGACACAATAGATTTATTTGTACGTTTTTATTTCAAGTCTCCACCTTATTGTTTCAGTGAGTGCTGTTGGCCGTCTTTGCTCCGCAGCATCGCTCGTTGTAAACCAACCAATCAGCGCACAGCTCATCTAAATATCCATGAGCATACCATATAAGGGAAAAAGCTAGCGTTTTTCCCGGGGAAAAAATGCTGGATGTAAAAGTGGGCATAGAACAGCACCCGGGCCATTTTCCCAACCAATGTTACATACCCTATTCGGAGACCTTAAGGAACAGTGTGGAATACCCAAAAAACCCAGTCAATCACCCCTTTAATGTGATTCCATGGATCATCAGTGGTAAACAGGACATGTCATAGATATTATTGTTGTGATGGAATCAGCAGAAACAGTTGTGACGTTTGTTGGGAAAGCTAATGCTTGTTGCCTAACTGGCATATTGTTGTTATTAGCCATTTACAATAACTCGTGTCCCTACTTAGTGTTGGTGATTTCACATACCCTTGCATCATACTTCTGTGTTTCATTTTACTTCATTTTATGTGTTTTTCATGCCAACAATGTTATAAGATGATCAAATTGTTCTTATTTTCACCGAAAATAATTTGGCTAGTGGAAATTCATTGGCTGGTGATCAAAAAGGTTAATTTAGAACCATGGCCACAAGGTATTTTTCCATGAGGATGTCAGTGCGGAACTGGGCAAGAAACAAGCTGCCTTTAAAGAAGTGAAATCCCTCCTGTATGAGAAGAACGTCAGGTTCACTCTTATCTACCCCGCCCGGCTCCGAGTCCTTCACGACAGAGAGATGCTGTTCTTCGAAACTCCGGAGAAGGCCAGAGTTTTACGATCTCCATTGGAGATTTTTTTTTCTTCATTCCAACCTAAGTTTAATGAGAACATTTTATTTAAATGACAACACTTTCCTTTAAGGATGCACAGTACTATGTTAAACTGTATTTTTAGTTCATTGTTATTACTGTTTTATTTTTCCCCTACACAAGTTATGTGGTCATAAGTCATGACATCACTTATGACCACAAATGCACTTCCATAATGTGGTTCAGGCTAGTCATATACATTTTAGATGTCTTCTATGATAAATAATGCAGGCACTACGAGCCCAGTAGGGAGAGCTGCAGTTAGGTTTCTGTCCTGGAATGTTAAGGGGTATGGTCCTGTGAAACGTACTAGGATTTTTTTTCCATCTTAAACAATTGAAAACTGCTGTTTTGTTTTTGCAGGAGACACATTTACGGTTAGAAGATCACACCATACTCCGTAAAGCATGGGTTAATCATATCTTCCATTCCAAATGTAATAATAGATCACGAGGGGTGGCAATTTGATTAATAAACTAATTAAATTCTCACTAAATGCAATAATTGCAGACCCCAATGGTCGATATGGCCTCCTATTTCGAACACCAGTTATTTTGGTAAATGCGTATGCCCCTAACTGGGACGATACTGAATTTGCCAATAAGCTTCTGTCATCTCTCCCTAATTTAGATACACATAGATTGATCCTTGCAGGGGATCTTAATTGTACAATTGACCCCAAGGGCGCAACCATGGTTTAGACATTGGGGGGGGTCCAAATGAATACCCTTCCCCATAATAAGTTTTCAGGGTTTATTCCTGCATAGAGAACATTTGGGCGCGCGCCCCAAGGCAAAAAAAAAGTCAGCGATGAAAAAAGCAACAGAAAAAACCTGTGTTCATCACGCGTGCAATGCATGTCAGCGAATATGTTCTCAATGGTATGTTTCAAGTAGGCTACAGCCGAACCCTTGTTCTGTTTTGATCAAAAGTAATCGAGTTGATAAGCGTGTCTTCTTGTCTGCTGTAGCTACTTAACTACAGTCTGAAAAAACACACAAATGCTTGGCTGCTGCTGGTCCAGTTCTCCCCGCTTTTTAGGTAGCACTAACCTCAAATCCTCCATTACTCTAGAGATAGCTACTGTACGATGTATAGGTTTTTGAGAAATCTGACAACTTAAGACTTGCCTTTCTTCAGTTAACCGTCAATGTATTTTTAATCACATATACGCTATAGTCCTCTCCAACAAGTTTTGTTCTCAACTGACTGACTAAAAAGTGTAACCATGACAATGCAGAACGACGCAAGGTGGATTTAAACGAAATCACAAGTGTATAATTAGGAGGGGGGATTCACACACTTATGTTTTCCTTAACAAACTGATATAAATTGAAAATAAGACATAACAAAAGACCGATCCATTGACAGGATTCATAAAAGGAGAACATATATTTTACATATTTTCTGCTGTATAATGGGGGGGGACAGATTGGTATTTTCTCAATATCGGGGGGGGTCGTATCCCCCAAAGAATGCGTAGTTGTACCCTTGATTGACCCATTGCTTGATAAATCTAGCCCTAAATCTACCTCACCATCTGTAATGTCAAGGGTCTTCTCAGACTTTATGAGACGTAATGGCTGCCTAGACCCATAGAGGTTTCAAAATCCGACCTCCAAACAATTCTCTTTCTTTTCTCATGTCCACAAATTCTTTCTCAAGAATAGATTATTTTTTATAGATAGCTCTTTCATCCCTGCAATTAAATCTGTTGAATATTTGGCCATCATCATTTCAGATCATGCACCACTCATCTTAGACCTTTCCTTCCCTTTGAACGTTAGGAGAACAATTCTTCTGGAGACTTAATTCCCTGTTGCTTTCAACTGAGAAATGTTGCGAACACGTGTCTACTAATATAGATACTTTTCTAGAAGTAAACAGGAAGGAAGGTGTATCATATTCCCTACTCTGGGAAGCCTTAAAAGCATACTTAAGAGGACAAATTATCTCCTATGTAGCACATGTCAATAGGGAGCGCCAGAAACAAATAGAAGACCTGACGGATTTAGTTTTTAAGTTAGACCGCAAATATTCTGAAAGCCCCTCCCCAGAATTATATAAACAACAGATAGCTTTACAGTCTACGATTAATCTTCTATCTACCAACCAGGCTGAATACTTATTGCGGACCCGGAGCACTTACTATGAGTACGGTAAAAAGCTAGTCGATTGCTGGCTCACCAGCTGAAACGTCACCATCAATATAGTCACCGATCCAAAGGAAATCAATAATACTTTTGCTACATTTTACTCTACACGTCTGAATTCCCATCAGATGTTACGAATATGAACAGTTTCTTAGGTAATTTAGAATGACCTACTATTGAGCCTGGAGACAGGGAAGTGTTAGACTGACCTCTTAAACAGTTAGAGATTATTGCAGCCATCAGAGACATGCGAACTGGGAAATTTCCAGGAACTGACGGATATCCCCCGAAATAACTTTAAAGATAAACTTGCACCTATTATGCTAGAAGTATTTAACGAATTATTGGGAAACGGTTACTTGCCCACAACCCTCACACAAGCTAAGATTACACTACTCCTCAAAAAGGATAAGGACCCTACCAACTGTGGCTCTTACCAGCCCATTTCCCTCCTAAATATTGATATAACAACGTTTGCCAAGGTGATGGCACATCGTTTAGAATCCATTCTACCTAAAGTAATCTCTGAAGACCAGACTGGTTTTATAAAAGGGTCGTCACTCTTTTTTAAATATTTGCCAGCTTGCTAACGTGATCTACTCCCCGAGTCCCTCTTCGACTGCAGAAGCTGTAATTTCTCTGGAGAAGGCCTTTGACCGGGTGGAGTGGAAATACTCGTTTTCCGTATTGGAAAGGTTTGGGTTCGGTGACACATTTCTGGCATGTATTCGTCTGCTCTATTCGTCCCCACAAGCATGTATTCAAACTAATCAATCCTATGAAAAAATATCCCGTTACGTGGGACACGTCAAGGATGTCCTTTATCCCCGCTCCTATTTGCAGTGGCAATTGAGCCTCTTTCGCTGGCATTGAAGTCGTCGTTGGGGTTACGGGGGATTAGGCGTGGGACTAAGAAACATCGCGTCTCTCTGTATGCAGACGATCTCTTGATCTATATAAGCAATCTAGAAACCAGCGTCCCCGTAATTGTATCACTATTGACTAAATTTTGGGTCTTTTTCTGGCTACAATCTTAATTATCAGAAAAGTGTTAATGATTAAAGCATTAATGATTCGGCAATGCAAATTAAACAAGAAGCAGTCCGCTTCCACTTAAAACACTGGTTTCAAATATCTTGGAATAAACATTACGCGTTCTTTCACCTCTCTTCTGGTGGCAAATTTTACACCTCTAGTTAACCAAATGAAAGCTGACTTTCAAAGGTGGGGCAGTCTCCCGCTGACTATTGCAGGGAGGGTACAATCGGTGAAGATGAACGTACTCCCAAAGTATCTATTTGTTTCAATGTCTCCCGTTATTCCTGACCCAATTTTTTTTTCAATCAGTTAATACATCCATTATCTCCTTCATCTGGAAGAATAAAGTTCCAAGAGTTAACAAAGGCTTACTTCAGAGGGGTCGCGGTGTGGGGGGACTAGCTCTCCCCAGCTTTTATTCACAACTATTTTCTGGCTCCATTTGTAAGACTCATTTATTTCCAGCCTCCTCTCTTGACTTAACATTCACTCAGTGGGACAGGAAGCAGCTTTCCTGTTTTTTTAAAAGCTTGTACTCTAAAGAAGGGTTCGATAGTTTTGATAATATATGCCAGAAATACGATCTTTCACGCAGTAACTTTTTTAGAGATCTCTGAATACGCCACTGTGTTAAAGCACTGTTCCCTTCTTTCCCGGTCCTCCCTATTGAGGCAGCATGGGAGGAAATTACCCTCCTCCGTCCGAAAAAAGGACTGATATCACGGTTATATTCTCAACTAATGTCTCTTGAAAATCATGACCTTTCAAAATTAAGAACGGTTGGGAAGGTGAGTTGATGGTTGAGTTGTCAGACAGACACTGGGAGGATGCACTACAAAGGATTAACTCATCTTCATCCAGTGTACGCTTGGGGCTCATTCAGTTTAAAGTAGTGCATAGGGCTCATTTCAGTAGGGCCAGGTTAGCAGATATATATCCAGGAATGGACTTGAGTTGTAATAGATGCTCCCTCTCTCCAGCTGATTTAACACACACTTTCTGGTTGTGCCCCCGCCTAAATCAATACTGGTCATCTGTTTTTTAAATTTAATCTGAAGTCATAAAAATTCAAATTAAGCCCTGCCCGCTAGTTGCAATATTTGGTATTCCAAATGAGAGCTTAACTTTAACCCAGGACCAATCGGACATCATTGCTTTCACATCACTTCTTGCCCGTCTTATTAGTTTGGACATCCCCTACTCCACCAGCAGTGGCCGAATGGTTAAGGGATTTATTTTTTCTTAAACTAGAAAAAGTTACATTTACATTGAAAGGGTCAGTGCAGACATTTTACTTAAACTGGCAGCCCTTTGTGACATATTTTGAGAATCTTAAAGTATTGCCTGAAGTATGAGACACCTTTTTATTTTATATTCTACTTTTTTTCCATCTTTTTTTTAATGGGTTTAATCAAATCAGTGGTCAACTACATTCATGGGGTAGGAGCTGAGTAGCCTGATCAACAATTGTGAAAATGTTAATAAAAAACCTGGCTAACCAACTGCTTTCAAAATGTGGGTATGCAGGCATGTGCTTGTTTTTAAGTGGGTAAATCCTTAACTCTTTTGGAGAACTGTGTAACAAACTATTTTATTTTATGGGGGGGGGTTCTAGTTGTTTAAGATAAAATGAAACTGGAGAACTGTTTTACCTCCTGAAAAATGAGAGATTTGTAAAATAAAATAAACAAGTTATAGTAAAAATAATAATAAATAATACTATTACTTTGTACAGAAAGTAATTATGTAACCTGCTCACACTACTCTTACTGAAAAATAATAAGTAATAAATATATTACTTTTTTGAGTAACTTCCCCCAACACTGGTTACTAGTTACAACAGACAGATACCATGGCCCTGTGATTTCTACAATGCAGAAAACATGGGCAGACTGCATGATCTAGACATTAAAACAGAAATCTGGTATAAACACAAAACACTGAATTTAGATTATTTGAATACAATGATCCAAAATGAACGTGAATATTAGCCATTACTAAAAAACATTTATTAATCAATCAGATGGATGTCAAGCAATGTGTCTTAATGTATGTCAGTCATACATTATGGTTGGGGGTGGAGTTAACCAGCTATTGTTCCCACCCATTACCTGCCTGTAGAAAGTAGGAAAAAGTTTGATTAATATTTCAAGGAGATTTTCTTCGAAAGTTGATTTAAGACCCCGTTTACACAGAGGAAAAACGCATATATTTTCATGCGGTTTGGCCACAAGGTTTTATCACGGAAAACGATCATTTCTAAAAACTCCGGCCAAGGTGGAGATTACTGAAAACTCAGTAGTTTTTGTGTTTGCGTGTGCACTAGGCTAAACTGAGTTTTAGGATCTCAAACGTCACATATGTGACTGAAAATGCATCACGTCATGTAGGCGTCCTGTTTGTAGTAATGTAATGGGGTCATTTATTTGTGAATTGCTTTACATTTGTGAATCACGAAATACATTTGTGCGTCGCGTTACATTTATTTGTGAATCATTCAAACAAATGAACCTCGTGCCTGAAAGTCGATTGTGTTATTCGTAGCTGTTGTTGATTTTGAGAATTCTGATTGGTTTGCATGGCTTTATACTTCACATTACACTGCTGCCTATAGGTTTGGCATAGCTATGATGGCGCTGGGGGCGTATTTATGCGGGTTCATGTAAACAGAAACCTTTTTGAAAACGATCTTGTGTGTACAACGTTATTTTTGAAAACGGAGGGGCAGAAATATTTGTTTCTGTAAATACCCGGCTATGTGTAAACGTGGCCTAAGAGTTACCAACATTCACATAGCTCTTTCAAATATTTCCAAATTTCAATGTATGATACATAATTTGAAAGTTTACAATCTGCACTTGATCTGTAAAATAATTACTATGAGGACTAAAATACCAGCATCCGTCACAGATGTGTTGTCTGAAAAAGCATGAGTTTAATATTTCATTATTTTCTCTTATCGGAATTCATGGTAAAGAATGAAAATAGTGACAACTCTAAAACAAGAGGGACTGGATTAATTAAGGCTCAGGCATTTCAGAAATGCCACGGCATGGCGCTGCCGTCACTCGACACCTGGATTTTTTTGTTTTCATACAAAGACAAAAACAGGCTAGATGAGGTCTGCAAGACCCAGCAAGAATATATTTACTATCTGAGGATTTTTTTTCTGTTATGACAACAAAGGCCACTGGGTGTCTGTGCATCATGTTGTACCTTTTCAGGGCAGAAGTCGGGGTTGCTCATTCGTACTTTGCCTGGCCGTCCCTTTATGACTGCATAGCAGAACATTGTGATGACCATCACAAACAGGAAGTAGCTTGTGTGCATCAGGTGGAGATTGATAAGAGAGCGGTCGTCCTGCAAGCAAGTCACAGTCAATCAATCAATCAATCTTTATTTATAAAGCACAACTAAACACAACTTTCGTTGACCAATGTGCTATACAGAGTCCTAAAATCAACATGACAACAGATACGTACAGACATAATATGACAACAGATACATACAGACAAAACAGAATCTTGATTTTAGACTATTTCAAGATGATTCAAATCCTTTCCCATGCTGCAATGCTCTTATCACCTACTGAGATCCAGAATATGGTTTAGGACAAAAAAGCCTATTTCTCATGTGTCCGATCACTCGCAGAGACGAACTTGATTCATGTTCAATTCAATTAAAAAAGAGCAATAAAGCTAAAAGCATTGAGTCATTTGGTTTGGATGTAAAATTGGGGGAAAATACGTAAAAGTTTAATTGGTAATGTTCAGCAGAATTGATGTTGAAAGATACCAACTACAATCTAACACCCTGCCTCCCCGGAGCACTAGGCTCATGTTTGTTGTGCTCCTGTGTCTTGTTAATTGTTTCAATTTGGTCTTTGTTGTAATTAGTTGACCGTTGTCACCTGTGTCTTGTTTGGTTTAGTATTAAAGTCTGTTTTGTGTCCAGTCTTTGTTGGTTGCTATATCAGTATACAGTACATCTGTAAAGTATTCACAGAGCTTCAGTTTTTCCACATTGTTATATTACATCCGTATTTTTTCTTTTTGGCAAATCTATTAAAAACAAAAAAATCACATGTACATAAGTCTTCCCAGATTTTGCCAGGACACTCAAAATTGAGCTCAGATGCATCCTGTTGATTATCTTTGAACAACTTGGTCGGAGTCGACTTGTGGTTAATTCAATTGTTTGGACTTGATTTGACTGTCTCTGGGGGAGAGGAATTGCTCCTCCCAAGGTTTCTTCAATTTTCTCTCTAATGAGTTTTTTGAAGTGTTTTTCCTTGTCTTCCTTGAGGGTTTAAGTTGATTGAGGGGCAGTTCTATGGTGTATGTGAAGCCCTCTGTGACATGTAAAAAAGGGCTATAAAAATACATTTGATGTGGAAAGGCACACACCTGTCTATATTAAGGTCCCACAGTTAACAGCATGTCAGAGCACAAACCAAGCCATGAAGTCCAAGAAATTGTCTGTAGACCTCCGAGACAGGATTGTATTGATCTGGGGAAGGGTACAAAAAAATGTCTGCAGCATTGAAAGTACCAGTGAGCACAGTGGCCTCCATCATCCGTAAACGGAAGAAGTTTGGAACCACCAAGACTCTTCCTAGAGTTGGCCGCCCAGCCAAACTGAGGGCCTTAGTCAGGAAGGTGACCAAACACCCGATGGTCACACTGACACAGCTCCAGCATTGCTCTGTGATGAGAGGAGAACCTTCCAGAAGGACAACCATCTCTGCAGCACTCCACCAATCAGGCCTGTATGGTAGAGTGGCCAAACAGAAACCACTCCTCAGTAAAACGCACATGACAGCCCGAGTTTGCCAAAGCATCATGTCTGGAGGAAACCAGGCACCGCTCATCACCTGGCCAATACCATCCCTGCAGTGAAGCATGGTGGTGGCAGCATTATGCTGTGGGGATGTTTTTCAGCAGCAGAAACTGGGAGAATAGTCAGGATCGATGGGCAGTTGCACCCTGGGAAGGTTTACCATGTCGCCTATAGCAAGGACCGGCACTGCTTGGGCGAAGGTTCATCTTCCAACCGGACAGCCACCCTAAGCACACAGCCAAGATAACAAAGTAATGGCTTTAGGACAACTCTGTGAATGTCCTTCACAGAATGAATGCCCAGCCAGAGCCCAGACTTGAAACTGATTGAACATCTCTGGAGAGATCTGAAAATGGCTGTGCACCGACGCTCCCCATCCAACCTCGAAAATAGGAGAAACTGCTCATAAATAGGTGTGCCAAGCTTGCATCATACTCAAAAAGACTTGAGGCTGTAACTGCTGCCAAATGTGCTTCAACAAAGTATTGAGCAAAGGCTTTGAAAACTTATGTACGTATTATATTTTTTTGTTGCTAATCTTAAAAATAAAATATTGAATACATTTTAGAATAAGGTTCTAACATGACAACAACATTTGGAAAAAGTGAAACACTAAATACTTTCCAGATGCACTGTATACGTCTGTGAGTACCCCTGCCGTGTTCTTGTTTTGCCAACTCCTTGATATCACAATCCTGTTTTGTCTCCTCTGCTCTTGGATCCACCCTCCTACACTGTCCGTTACATACAAGATCAAATAACTAATTTGTGTGCAGGAATACGTCATCATAATTTCACTAAATGGTGATTACTAAAAGTTTAAATCAAATTACATAACATACAACCAAGACAATGTAGACAATACATTTTCGACAATATGCTAGTGTATGTACACACACACAGCAGAACTTACATCGGGGATGATAACAGTGAGCTTGGGGTTGAGGGCGTGGTACACCTTCCCTATAGCACCTTTGTAGCACCAGAAGGGGTTGTAGTCCTGGCTGTATCTGGTGTCGGAGTCCCTTGCCGTGGTGAAGAGCTTGTACCAGGATGTGGCATTTGTATATGTCTCTGGGACACAGTGACGTGGTTGCCTGCACACATGGGTAAACACACATTAAGGTACACAGTAAATAAATGTGGGTCCACTATAATTAACTCTTGTCATTGTTAGATGTCAGTAGTTGCAAATATACTGATTTTACTCAGAGCTAGCACAGAAGAATAAAATTAAATGTTCTCCACTCACACTGTGACGGGAAAGACATTGCTGGCAGCAGTGATAGTCATACAGGTGCAGAACACCACCTGCTCACAGTGACCATGCAGCACACAGTCATCAGAATTCCACGACACTGGCAAGGTGAACGTGATGTTCATTTCCTCATGGGCCTCCCTACCTAGGACACACACAAACCTCAGCGCTCAAGCAGAAAGTTAAGGACAACCAAAAGTTGGGTTGCTTCCTTTTACACAAGTACATATGACCTTGAAACACATCCGATCAGCTTACCCTCATGTCACACACACACACACAATAAATACAAATATCAGGCGATTCTTTCGGTGCATCCGGAAAGTATTCACAGCGCTTAACTTTTTCCACATTTTGTTTTGTTAGCCTTTTTCCAAAATGTATTCAATTTTTTCCCCCAAAAAAAACTTCTACACACAATACCCCTTAATGACAAAGTGAAACAAGTTTGTTTCATATTTTTTATAGATGTGCAAAAATTTGGAATGAAAATATACATGTACATAGGCCTTTGCTCAATACTTTGTTGAAGCACCTTTGGCAGATATTACAGCCAAGTCTTTTTGGGTATGATGCTACAAGCTTGGCACACCTATTTTTGGGCAGTTTCTCCCATTCTCCTTTGCAGGACCTCTCAAGCTCCATCAGGTTGAATGGGGAGCGTCGGCTCACAGCCATTTTCAGATCTCAGAGATGTTCAAGTGGCTGGCCTACTCAAGAACATTCACAGAGTTGTCCTGAAGCCACTCCTTTGTTATCTTGACTGTGTGCTTAGGGTCGTTGTCCTGTTGGAAGATGAACCTTCGCCCAAGTCTGAGGTCCAGAGAGCTCTGGACCAGGTTTTCATCAAGGATGTCTCTGTACATTGCTGCATTCATCTTTCCCTCGATCCTGACTAGTCTCCCAGTTCCTGCCGCTGAAAAACATCCCCACAGCATGATACTGCCACCACAATGCTTCACTGTAGGGATTGTATTAGCCACCGTTTCCCGAAAGCATCGTAAGCCTAAATTGATCGTATAATTCATCGTACGATGGATCTTAGTTTTACAGGCCGTTTCCAGAAGCCATTAAAGAGGCTCTTGAAAATGCTCATAGATCAACGAGAGCTCCAGATCAGTCGTAGATCGCTAAATGCATCTTAAGCAAAAAGACTCAGTGGAGACACCAGTAGGCCGACCCTAAAACCCATGGATGCAAAATGAAAACTCTGTATATATATTTGTTATTTTCTATTATTTTTTACAGAAGTTAAACTGAAACTGGGATATATAAGATAATGAACTAGAATACACATGCCTTTAATCAAACGGTGTGGGAATTACATAAGCATTTAAAAAATGCATCACGCTGACTGTAAATTAATGACACCTGCTAGGCTATATGCAAATAAATGTGAACAATTTTTAACCACCTACAATATAAATGATAAACGATCATAATTATTATTTTGTTTTAGTACAATGTTTTCTGTACCAATAGTAAATAACAACTCTTGTGTACCGTGATTACACAATTATTTTGGTTAAAGTTTATTAAACAAAAATCTTGAAGTTGCGACAGAACAATCACATTTCCGCATTCGGGAACCGTCTTAAGTAGTTCTTAGGAGACATCAGAGAATGTATAATCAGGGAGAACTACCAGTCTCGGGAAACTTCTGGGTTCTGAACTGGTTGCAGTTCCACACTAGTTCCATATGATGGCGCTAACGGTCGAGTGCAGAATGAATGGAGGTCTATGGAGCTATACCCCTCAAAATCCACTTTTCTCAGGATACAATAGTCTAGTAATTTGAATGTTGAATTCGAGAGGGGAGGCCCAAAAAATACACACTGCTGGGTTTTAGATTTTTTTTAAGTCGCCTTTTTTTCTACGAAGCCTTTTAAAATGTCAATTACGTCATACATATTGTACAGCCAGAGATACCGTATTACGGCAAGCTCCGGTCACTTTCTTTTCTCTCTCTCGGATCGACAACACAGCTGACAGGTTCCCCCTGTCAATACACATGCGAGAAAGAGTTTTGGCTTGCTAATGTTGTTTCTAATGTTGCTAATGCTCTGACATTATGATTCCACTTCGGATGCCATCAAGCGGGATCTCTGGTCGTAGTCAGTCCATCACTAACCAATCAGCATTCATTAGCAGAATGCTAGCGTGTTATGGGCAACAACGACTCACCCTGTAAGAAATCGAAAGGACATAAGTACTCGTTCATTCAACTTTTGACTTAAAATCCATGTTGAACATGCAAAAACTACAATCAAATCTGAGATTTCTCAACGACAATCAGGTGAAAGAGACAAATTTAGCCGTTTAGCTCCATAGACTCCCATTCATTTTGCACTCGACCGCGATCACTCCCAGTGGAACTCTGGTGGAACTGCAACAAAATTCGGTACAATGGGGCTTAATAGGGAGTGGCTAGGCTCTCCTTAAACAGGCTCTGAAGACATGTACGAGCGTTCTTCTTACGAGCATCTTCCGGAAACACACGTAAGAAATAACGATGGTTTGTTAGTTTGCTCGTTGAAACCCTCGTAACAGCTAAGATCCATCGTTATCGGGAAACACAGCCCAGGTGATGAGCGGTGCCGGGTTTCCTCCAGACATGGTCCTTGGCATTCAGGCCAAAGAGTTCAATCTTTGTTTCATCAGACCAGATAATTGTTTTTCTCATGGTCTGAGAGTCCTTCAGGTGCCCTTTGGCAAACTCCAGACAGGCTGTCACATGCTTTTTAGTGGTTTATGTTTGGGTGTGACAAAAAAATAACATCTGCTTAGCTTACTCTTGATTAGAACTCAAGGAAAGTAGTTGTGTTATGATTTCTCTTAGATTATGACAAAATGATTTACTCGCCATCAACCATAGTACACTGACTCACAAGGTGGTGGTGAACAGAAACTGTTTATGTGCAGTACACCAACCTTACAGAATGCAATTAGCCAGATTGTAGGGACCAGTAACCCTCTCTGGTTGAGTATAAAGTGTGTAACAGTGCCTAATCTAATGTTTTTTTAATTTATTTTTAATCTATTGTAGCTGCTATTTCAGGTATAAATGTTGGTAGGGATATTTCAACTTTCAACACAAACAGATGCACACACACACAAAGCTAGGGTCCACCTACACACGTACGTACACACACGTACACGCACGCACGCACACACACACATTCCTTTGCCAAACTCAATCTCATACTTTAAACATAATGTGTGTGTGTGTTTGTTCCCCATAGTGGTGAGGTAATCTACACATTCTATTTTACTGTCAAGCTCAGTCTTGGATGCTGTGGCAACATTTACCTGATGCCTCACCCAAATCCAACAGATACTTTCAACTATAACAGCAGAGAAAGGGTGAGATAGAGAACAGAACATTGAAGAAATACCGTATGTGTACTTATGTCTGTATCATTTAAATATCTTTGATATTTGATCTGCTCCGAAATATAGGGTTAGGATTCGGACAGACCTGCCCCCACTGCTAAAAAAAATCCTAGAGGAAACACTGGGTACCTAGCAAAAAGGAGCCTCAACTTTTCTTGACTTTTAGCTACGGTACTAATGCGTCGTTGCTAAAGTGTGCTCAGCACACCTCAACATTTGTAAGTCGCACATGCGCGAGTACTTGTGCAACCATTTGGTGGCAGTATGGAGGCCTGCTGTATAAGTGGACAGTTGGCTATACAGTACTAGCACAGTCAGCTCCCTGGGCAACAACTAATCAAGGAAGATAAATCCAAACCAATAGATCCATGAACAACATTGCAACATCAAAGGAAATGACTTACCTTTACACACAAATGATTACCTTGCATGTAGTAGGTTTTACAGAGTTAGCAGAGCAGGTAGCAATAAGTGACTTTAGATCATTTAAAATAGATAAGGATATGTTCTTTCATGCAGGTGTGAATGTATACCACTGATACAACCAAAGTATGTTTGCCCATTTAGTAGGAAAACACAACACCAAACCTACTTGTCAAGCCAACTTGCTGGCCCAGCACCGTGGCATATAAGTGGGTGATATTGCGGGAGTAGCCCCCAAAGGGCCGCAGAGGGTCCAGGGTGAGGGTAATGGGCACTGAGATGTTGATGGTTCCCGAGTCGTCCAACAGTGGCGGGGCCTGAGTGCTAGAGCGTGCCTGCCCACTGGTCACCACTGTGCTTTCTGGTGTAGTGGACTCATTCAGACCATGCTTGAGCGTCTCGTTCTCCGACACACACAAATCCAGCTCATTGAAGCGTAGAAGGAAGGTGTTCCAGTCCTGGAATTGGAAAAGTGTGTCATGCAAAGTATCTCAGGATATAATGATCAAAATACATCAAGAAGACACACACACGCTCAATGATGCTGTCCATTTATGGTTCTGGTTATACATCACATTGTGAAAAAAAAACTATATCATATTTGTGCCGAGTTTAAATGTATATGATTTTGCAATGAGGCAAGGTCGGTAGTGCATCCTTTCTCCCTACCTCAGTCATCTCAGGGGATTTGATCTCCTTAATTTTGAAGAAGTAGCCAATAGTTAGGAAGGCGATGGCCACAGCACTCACACTGACCATGAAGATGACCAGCGGTGGGCGGTTATTTATGTAGTTCCTCAGATTCTCCAGGGGATTTAACAAGTACACCTGCGCGAACACACACACCATTGATGTAAGAATCTCTCACATGACCTGCTCTATACTGCTCATGTACATGTCTCAGCCAGACGTGTGTCCCTCAATATTAACGGGAAAAATGATTAGAATTACTCAGAGGTAGGGCTGGACGATATGATGATATTGTTTGATAATAGAAAAACTTTCATATTATGCTCTATTATTTAGGCTATATAGTCAAATCCCACTCGTTACAAAGTGCAGTGAAAGGAAGGGATTGACGGCTAATATTAACCATCTAATCTAAAATCAGCATTAAAGAATCTAAAAATGAAATGTAATTGGTTATGTAACATTGGATAGAGCGGTGGACTGGTCACTGTATCAGCACTAGGGCTGTCAAAATTGCTCATAAATGATGTTCGAATATTCCCTTTAAAAAACACAGGCCTATATTCGACCATACTCAAATATCTGGTTGCGCATTAGGCACGTCAACAACAGAACAAATGAATACAACGAGACATAACTACTTGTACACTGTAGGTAATTGATTTAAGTTTAAACATATTTAAAAACATATTACCAACACAAAAATAAGTAAATGAACTAATGGCCAAGACCGCAGACCTTGGCCTCTCGCTCGCACACACACACTTTCTTTCTCTCTCTCTCTCTCTCTCCCGCACTGTCGCGCTCTCTGCGCATAGCGGTGTAAAATGAACGACAACAATAAACAAATGAGTTCTGATGAAGAGTTTTGTGCAAGCAATTTAAGATTGCGATTCTTGTCCCAAATATGGCAGGCTTCATTCAGTGATTGAAACAGATATTATTAACATGAATTGAAGTTGTACAGTATAGAACCGACATTGAACGCGCCAAGCGAGATGTGCTGTGGTAAACAAGGAGATGTAGTCTCAAGTTGCTAGTTGTTGAATGGTAAGCTAACTCTAGTTTACAGTTTACACACTAATTTAGCTGTAGACTCAACAAGTTTACCATCAACTGACCAAAATGTCCGAAATATTTCCTCACTCTTTAGATTTTTGGGGGTTACAATCACTTTCTCTGCCGCGGTCAAGCTGGGTTCTGCACTTTCTGCCATCTTCCACGCAAGTCAACTTTATTTTAGAAGCGTTGATTGGGACACTGCGCAAAAGAAATTCTGGATTATCAACCTAAACTCGAAAGGTACATTTCCTGAAGAAAATGTGTGTGTTTGCTGAATGCAGTTGAAACTATTTAGTTGTGATGGCTTGATTAATAAGGAAGGTTTTAAAAGAGGTATGCCCTTGTCGAATGATTCCTATGAGGAAGCCTTCGTGTTGTGGACTTTGGAGAAAAGGTTGTGTGGACAAGGAAACCAGACAAACAAAAAAAGAGTGATGCTTAATTGTGCATTGGCAATAAGAATGTAGACTTTTTGCATACATTATTAAAGTTTTGCATTGAAAAGTTTGAGAAGTTTTGCTTGCATAATAATGAAGTTTGCATTTTAAATCATTGCATGCATTTTTAAGTTACACTGTAATCAATTTATTTCTTCACATGCATAATAAGTTGCATTTTGAGGTTACATTGTATCTATTCTCTTACATATGCATTTTGAGTTTTAACAAAAACTAATTTGCATTGGCAAATGTGACGACGAAGTATGCATTGGCAAATGTGGTAAAATAAATGGCTTGCATTTTATCTGAAATAAGCTTGCAAAATGTTTGATTTTGTTTTTATGTGGTGAAATGTTTTCTTATTAATTTGGAGATTTAAAGTATTTTGTTAGATGTCAGAAAGTGTCTGCTTAAAATCGGTAAGAGAGTCTTGCAGCAATAGGATGCGGTTAGGAGAACCACATGCTTCATTTGAACTTTTACCTACGATGTGTCATAGTACAGTCAAAGTAAAAAGTTGGTCACCAGCCCGTTTCATATAAAAATGACATGTACGGAAATGTGAAAACCTCTTGTTACTTGACTCTTGCCTTTTGTTGGGTGTGGTAACGACAGTTGCAGACGCGCGAGTGATTATTTCATTGACATCCTTTTCTCTTTGTATTGATCCTTTTTGGTTTTCGAGATTTTCTTTTTTGTTTCACTTGGGAAACTTATTTTTCATTTGAACTGTTCTATTGAAGACCTTTTTTATATTTGCTTTTTTGCTCTATTTCCATTTGGATAATTATATTTGAAAAATAAAGACATTGAAAGACATTTGAACTCTACGTTTGCTGGTTCTTCGAAACCCCCGTGTGAGCCCCCCGTGCGAATCCGAAGGCACCACCCCCGCCTGCAAATTCAGGTGAGTCCCCGGGCATTGCGACCAGTCACTTTTACGCGTAATTACGCACGCCCTTGCGGCTCGCTGCTCCCCCAAGCGTTTGACACCCTTTAAAAACTAAATGGTGAGAACAAGTATTAAAAGTAGGCCTATATCTGTCATTGTTATGCATTGCGATATTTTCTTACTGTTGAAAAAAGAGAGAAAAAGAGTGATGAAAAGAGTATCTTATTGACTTTCATATATTTTTAAGCGTTAAAAGTATTAAAGAATGATTGAAACAGAAACAGAAACAAGTTTGAAGTTAGAGAAATTAGAAAATATTGCCTAGTGAGGAGGAGTAGCATAACAGTTATCAAGATAATAGCAGACAAAAGTATGTCAGCAGTATGAAGGTGAAAAAAGTGTTGCTTTGAAACCAAAATGGTGAGACAGTGTTAAAAGTATATCTGTCATTGTTATGCATTGCAATATTTTCTTACGGTTGAAAAAGGAGAAAAAAAGTGATGAAAGGGTATCTTATTTCATTTCATAATTGTTAAAGCGTTATGTTAGAGCTCAACACTCTTAAGACAGTCACCCCCATCACCCTGTGCGACTCCCCAGTCAACCCTGTGGAGTACTTCCACTTCCTGGGCACTATCCTCTCCCAGGACTTCAAGTGGGAACTGAACATCACCTCCCTCACAAAGAAAGCTTCCTATGGCAGCTGAAGAAATTCAACCTGCCAAAGACAATGATGGTGCACTTCTACACAGCCATCATTGAGTCCATCCTCACCTCCTCTATCACCATCTGGTACACTTTTGCCACTGCCAAGGACAAGAGCAGACTGCAGCGTATCATCCGCACTGCTGAGAAGGAGATCGGCTGCAATCTGCCTACCCTCGAGGACCTGCACACCTGCAGACCCTGAGGCGAGCAAGGAAGATTGTGGCCGACTCTTCCCAGCCTGGACACACACAGTTTCAGCCACTCCCTTCCGGCAGAAGGCTGTGGTCCATCAGGACCAAAACCTCACGCCACACAAACAGTTTCTTCCCATCCGCTGCTGGCCTCTTCAACAAGACCAAGGACTCACACTGACTTATCACTTTATCTGCACAATACACCTTGCCATATTGAACTGTGATGCCCTATTTGTACTATAGCCATTGTATATTTTATTTCATTCTAAATCTTTAAAATGTTTAGCCCCTTAGTATGAATTAGACTTGTACACTTCTTATTTAAGATTCTGAAATGTTTAATGTGTGCACCTTCCTGCCACAGGAAATTCCTTGTCTGTGTGATGTTTATTGGTGAATAAAACCCATTCTGAAAAGTATTAATAATTGAAAGATGTAGAAACAGAAAAAAGTTTGAACGGTGGAACCAGGGTGGAACAGTGAAGAGCGTTGGCCAATCGGATTGGTTCCTTGTTTCTGTAACGTAGCAACCGTTGGTCATTGGCAACCTAGAATCTAGGTTTCAGGTTCAAGACAGAGGATTTCTTGCAAGTGTGTCAAAGTGGTATTTTTACAGACTGTATTAACACCGTACTGTAGGCGTGAATAATAACCGAAGGCGTGAAGCTAGAGAGAGGATGCAATGGGAGATTTCCTACAGTAAGCTAGATCTTCTGCTTCAAATTGAAAACGGACATGATCTTTTGATTAAAGACAAGTTCCTTAAGGGAAATCATACTTTATCTAGGTGATTTCAGGCAGCCATTTTTTACAAAAACTTCTCCATCCACCATACCTCATCAGACAACTTAATTTTTAACCACTTTAATAACAAGATGGAGGAAGACTTTGAGTAGGTGGAATATCCATACATCTTTGGGCAATGTAGAACAGAAGACAGATTACAAATATCATATTTTGATTAAAAGTTATGACCATTCTAGTGATTAGTGGAATCATGCGGGAAAGCAGAATTCCTCTCCCCCAAAAGTAGCTTGCGCTATGGCTGGATACTCCTCTCCATAACTAAAACACTTTCGATTTCTTCCACAATCGACCGAATTGGCCAAACAAGTCATGTACATTTAGCTTACAGTTAAAGAATGTACAATACATTACAGTACCGTCATCACCAGCTGCATCACAGGCACGGCACTTTCTATAATTTCACACTAATTATATCAAGGGCTATCATTATCTATAGGCTAGTTCAAGTTATCAATATTTGTGGCATCTTAATCACCGAATGCATCACGCGCACTGTGCACTACTGGATATAGCAACAGGAACAATGTTCGTACGACTTTATAAAAGATGCATGTCTTAAAGAATATATTGTGCTCGTTAAAATTATATATTGTGCTTATTAA
Source organism: Mallotus villosus (assembly GCA_903064625.1). Taxonomy (NCBI): domain Eukaryota; kingdom Metazoa; phylum Chordata; class Actinopteri; order Osmeriformes; family Salangidae; genus Mallotus; species Mallotus villosus. Next base: position 27,942 of record CAEFZP010001702.1, read on the forward strand.
AGTTATGTCTTACGAACATAGAAGTTTGCTTAGGCTTAAACATTGTGTCTCACTCAGGGTGGGAGGAACAGGCTGTATTTTGTGTCTTAATCTCTTCATTTCAGAAGCAACCTTGAAACAGGGCTGAGACGGCACCCGAGCAGGTGGGACGCGCCAGCAAGAACAACTCCCTGATGCATGAGAAAGCTCAACCCTCTTTTCATATTTTTATCTTACTGCTCTGTATAATATATCCTGGGGCAGGGACAGATAGCCAGTTGGACTTCGTGAACCAACCCAAACTCTGCTGCGGGTAGGGAAACGTAGACAACCCCAGAGCTCTGTACTTGTTGATTTCCAACTGCTGCACGAGTCCAGACCACTCTTTCTAGAACACAGACTTGTGTCTTTGAATACCAGCATTACATATTGGAATAGACACAAATAATTTCAGTCCTTCACAGTGTACACATAATCTAGCTAGTTCATGTTGTTTTTCCAAGTTTCACAGAAATCAGCTAAAATCGAGGCTAAACAGGGCTACTCCTGTCATAGCTGCCTGTCACAAACGGCCAAGCCGGACATGTAATACTTTCCTCAAACAAATTCTTCGTAAATAAAAAGTTTAGACTTTTAATTGACAATATTGACAACACATATTAGGAAACTTGTCTTAACTCATAATATCGTCTCCGATTTCAATTCAAGCTGTAAATCTAACACTGTAGGCAATCTCCCATGGTATGGTGCTGAAGATACATTAATTTCCCCCTCCCAGTAACCCCTTAACCAATGGTATGTGCTTTGAGCTTAACTTGTCATAAGTATTCAGCCGTTTTCAGAAATAAAATCTGTGATGGACGGCAAAGATATGAAGGTTGGTCTTATGGGTCTTTTTAGACCCATATTTGAATGGTCCGGCAGGAATGAGACGAGTTGACTGACTAGCTCCATATTGTGTCTCCACTAATCAGCTAATACCAACCACCTGTGTGAGAGACTGAGTGGTGCGTGTCTGTGTGGTTGCCACGGTGATAGTGCAGCTATGATTGCTAACGCACTGATGGGCAGAGAGAATAACAGAAATGTACCTAGAATCCACACCTCAAACAAGTTAACCTAGACGCAAAACTATACGTCAAATCCGAAAAATACAGATATTTTCCGAGACCCAAGACTCTGTCGAAACCAGAGATGTCCTTTATATGTCTGTGCGGTCAGAAATACGACTCTACCGGCAGTTTCTAAATCTTTTTTATTTTATTTTTCTCTGACGAATTTGTCACCACATTTGCATTAGTCTGTATGGGGCGAGATTTGGACTTTGTCTCACTTTCGTGGGGCTCTGAACAAATGTGTAAGTCTGTTGTCCTCCATATAGACAACTGTTTATGACCAACACAAAATTAGCTATCAATTGATCCAAAAAATGAAAAATGAAGAGTGAAAATGGTGGCAATGCTGGCAAACTAGAACTATTTTTCAACGAGTTTCCGAAGCTCTTCTCCACTGTAGCGTTCAGTCAGCACACTAGGCTGTACCAATGTAAATCTCCGAAACGGTTTGAAAAACTCATGAAACATAATCAGTAATATTGAAAAAAAGTTGAATAGATATCAAAAAGCTGTTTTGTTTTTTAAAATAGTTTAGAATTTTGTTAACATTATTTTTGTTTAAATGGTGGCTCTAGCTGAAAGATTGAGGAATTGAGGAATAAGAAGGATTTGAAAGTTGAAGAAGTTTAAGAGGATTTGAAAAAAAACCGCAATTAGAAAACCATGTTAAAAATATTATGAATATTGATATATTGGTGCTGAAGCAGCATTCCAACAATAATAATAAGTTAATAATAATTTTTGCTTGCAGCAAACACACTGACTAATAAAGTAAATTGTTAAAACTCAAACTTTAGATTTTACTGGGGCACAGCAGATTTATACTGGGCACATGGCCCCTGTAGCACACCGCCACAAATTAGTCTATGTGTGGGAAACACTGATGTTAGCCTTACATCCAGGGCTCGAAATTGGCACCCGCCAAGCGCCAATGGCGTGTAGATTTTTGGGCTGGCGATTAAATTGTGTCCGATGCCCCGCCATTTGGCGAGTGAAATTGCGGAGTACAGCTCCCGACTACCGCGCCCGTCATGGTTAAAAAAAGCTTACAACGCCAAAGCTAACAGTTGTGCGCGCATTTAGGTGGCAGAAAACCGTGAAGATAGCCTTTATAACAGCTAGAGAATTACACGGATAATACGAAATGGTTAGATTTCAAAAGACAAAAAAAGGTTGAGGATGACAGCTTTTAAGAGAGAAAGCACTTCCCTATTGATCTGTCACATTCAAATTTTGATTTGGCTCACAAAACTCTCAACATTTGAGTGAGTGCGTCGCAAGATTGACCGCATAGTCTTACTAGGCGGCAGCCATGTCTCTTTCTTGGCGCGTCATGTCACAAAGTTCATAATTTTACAGTTCGGTCAATTATACAACAAAAGTTTTAAACCAAAAACGTCAAGCAGGGCTGCTTTTCCCCAAAGCGTCGTCGCTAAAGTAGCTCTTGAAAGCGCTTAGATTACCCTACTCCTTACGAGTACGAGCATGTTTGGGAAACGCACATAAGAAATATCGATGGTTTCGGTTTTTGCTCAATCGCACTACGATCCATCGTTAAAGGGAAACGCAGCCCAGGGCTTTTCAAGAGATATGGGAATTCTGCTTTTAGCCAGCTGGTCCGATGCGAAGACCAAACCTCAAGGACAAGGACAACCCATCTCACATTGAGCAAGAGGAGTAGTAGGCCGCTGGAACCCCCAGATTAACAAAAATAATTGGTTCATTTTGTTTAATCCATTCTGAGAGTGATTTACAATGATATTAAACTCATAGGTAAAGGTTGTTTATGTCAAACAATATTAGAGTGCATCTGAAATGGCAGGTTTAATTTTGGCCGGTAAAAAATATTATTTCTCCTTTGTTGTTCGAGTGGAAGTACATAGAGCAGCGCGCAGCTAAACGAGTGTCTGAGATCCAGGGCCAGAACACCAGAGGGCTGGTCTGTATAAATGTTGGGGCGTGACAAAGATGATGCTGCAACTTGTGACATCCCAAGTTGCACTGTTTCAAAAGCGAGCATTTGCCAGTTGCAGTTTCAAAACAGTAGTGAGAAGTGACATTTTGATAGGAAAGAGGTTTCAATGGACTTTGAGGTTCACTGTATGTCTATATTACACACCAAACTGTCATTTTTCAACTATGACAAGGTCAAATCGGTTTTGCAATCAATAACCCCTTTAAATAAAAAATCCTGATTGTTGATTGCGTTGATTGTCAAGCCAACATGTTTGTCCGTTGTTTCTAAACAGTGTGTTTAAGAGCGAGATAGACGATCTGTCATAGCCCCCAATCAAGCAGAAGAGAAATTTGGGAAGATTGACGACACAAAGTTAATCATCGAACATGAGAAGTAGCTTGGTCCTACATGGAGTTGTATGCCCCACAGCACATATTTTACAAAGACTACGGCAACAAAAAGTCAAATGTTGCCACGTTATGTTGGGAATGGGATGCTGTTGCGACGGTTGTTGGAGCAACTAGTTGCCTAAATATAGCCTATGCCATGTTTATGTACCGTGTCAGCTTTACATGTAAAAAAAGGAAAGCTCAGAGAAGGTAAAAGGCTTGGTGGCCGGCGTGGAGAAATGCGCGTCTAGTGTGAACAGCATCGCACCATTCATAGCCCAATGTGGCGCTTAGCGACGCTTCCGGGCACTTCGCAGTCAGTGTGTCCCAGGCGTTAGCTAGATTGAATCTATGGCTCTGGATTGATTGCAATGTCTGAACATCAGTTCCACGCCTCCTGGCCTCTCATTATTATATTGGGAACAATGAATGAATGAATAAATGAATGAATAAATGAACGAATAAACAAATAAATACATAAATAAATGTAAATTCAAAGTAACTATTGATTGACCATCGTGCATTAATGAATACACATTTATTTATTCATTTGTAAATATGGCAGCTTTGGTCCTCCATACTAGACACTGCCAGGAGATGAATAGGAAGTAACATGGTTGGCTGACTCCTCAGGGACACAGTGAATGCATGTACACCACACGGAAAAGGCTCTTACACTACCATGGCTGGAGAATGGCATAGCAGTTGGAAGTGGTTTAACCCTTGTGCTCCCTTCGGATCATTGTGACCCACCGTCGTGTTGCGACAATTAGGTAAATTAGGTAAATTGTCGCAACACGACGGTGGGTCACAATGACTGAAGGATCACAATTACGAGAAGGTAACACAAGGTAAAGGCATGAAGTGATTGGAGCTTCTGCTTACCTTTTTCATCAAAGAGATGAACACACATGTCGTATATAGCTCCATAGTGCACTAGTGCGTGAGTACATCACTGAGCCTTTAATGCGGCTGCCAAAAGAATATACACGTTCCTAGACAAAATAGCTCTTTGTTTTCCTTTCTCTTTGCATTCAAGCAAATTAATTGCTTATAGCTACGGCCTCCAAGCTCACTGTGCTTGCAGAGCAATGGGACCTGCATAGTGACTTCACCATCTGTGAAATTAAATACCTGAAATACAAGGGGTTGTACAGTACTGTTGTCTATCCTGTAGCTAGCAAACTGATCCAACGCTCAATTGCTATCCAAACTCCTTCGGATACTAGTTAGTTTAACACTTGACTGACTGGATAACTTGCTAAAACAGCATAATTGTTTCGTAAAAGTATAGATCGCCACCTATAATTTACTTCCCACTAGCTGAGTAACTGATTTTCTTGCTAAATTCTCTACCTCTAGCTCGTCTTTCTTACCCTTTTCACGCTAACGCGTCTAAGCTCTAAACTACAATAGCTAGCTAGCTAGTTACCTAGACTATCAGTTTACAGTAGTCTCTTGAATAGCTAAATCCGCTAGCTATCAAGCCTAGCTACACGGTTAGCTAACAACGTCAACACAACAGGAGACAAAGTTGTTTGTTAGCAATTATAACACTGGTATTGACAGCCGGGTAGAGGCGAGGATAACAGTTAGATTCGTCATCGTTCATAAAATCAAGCGAATTAAACTCACCATCTTCTCTATGCATACGAGTCGACTATACCGGTTGTTTTGATGGATTCTGTCACGAGCTACTCTAATGTGTTAGCCAGCTAGCTAGCTAGCAAGCACCACAGTCAGTCGCACTACCGGTAAGGAAAAGTAAAGGCCGGGGCTGGGGACAGTTGGAGTTTCTACTTTAAATGACCTACTGATACTGCTTCCCATTATTTAAGTGCCCTAGAGCAACTTGAATGTTAAAACATGTAAGAATTTTAACTCGTCACATCAATAGCTTTTTCTTCAGTTGTCAGTTCACCCGAATGCCAATAGGGGCAGACCCTCGCCCCTCGGCTTGAAACAACGGCCCCGGTGGATGTAGGTGGTATTGCATTTTGGTTAGGCATCCGGCTCTTCCGGTCGTTTTTATTCTATTAACTCCAGTCAACATTTACAAAACTATCTCCCCCCATATGTTTTGTTCGTTTCTCGAACCTGCCTCATAGTACTAGCTTTTTCATAGAATATTTTTTCCAGATTTTTGCTAGCCTGGGTGCCAGCCGAATTTAGCCGGTAGTTTAACCGGAAGTTCGGTCTGGGGTCGCACGGTTGGGGAAAAACTATGCCCGAACAAGAGCTGTTTGTACCAATAAAATTGTCAGGGCAGGCTTTATATGATAATGGACAGATGATCAACAGTAACGTAATCAACCACATTACCAGAGAATGTATAATCTAAGAGAACTCCCACTCTCGGGATACTTCCGGGTTCTGAACTGGTTGCAGTTCCACACTAGTTCCATATGATGGCGCTAACGGTCGAGTGCAGAATGAATGGAGGTCTATGGAGCTATAGCCCTAAAAATCCACTTTTCTCAGGATATAATTTTTTTTCTAGTAATTTTCATTTGGAATTCGAAAGGGGAGGCAAAACAAATAGTAACTGCTGGGTGTCAGATTTTTTAAAGTAGTTATTTTGTTCTAAAAATACTTTTACAATGTCAGAGACGTCATACACATTGTACGACCAGAGATACCGTATTACGGCAAGCTCCGGTCACTTTCTTTTCTCTCGAGGCATCGACAACACAGCTGACAGGTTAGGCTCCCCCTGTCAATACACATGCTAGAAATAGTTTTGGCTTGCTAATGTTGTTTCTAATGTTGCTAATGCTCTGACATTATGATTCCACTTCGGATGCCATCAAGCGGGATCTCTGGTCGTAGTCAGTACATCACTAACCAATCAGCATTCATTAGCAGAATGCTAGCGTGTTATGGGCAACAACGACTCACCCTGTAAGAAATCGAAAGGACATAAGTAATCGTTCATCCAATTTTCGACCTATAATCCATGTTGAACATGCAAAAACTACAATAAAATCTGAGATTTCTCAACGACAATCAGGTGAAAGAGACACATTTAGCCGTTTAGCTCCATAGACTCCCATTCATTCTGCACTCGACCGCGATCACTCCCAGTGGAACTCTGGTGGAACTGCAACAAAATTCGGTACAATGGGGCTTAATAGGGAGTGGCAAGGCTCTGCTTAAACAGGCTCTGGTACAACTAAGATCCATCGTACGATGGACTCTACGATCAACTTAGATTTACGATGCTTTCGGGAAACGCAGCCCTGGTTGGTTGGACAGTTTAGGTACTAGGTAGTTGAGACGATTGCCTGATAAAGTTGCTAACTTTGAACTAAGCTACAGAAAAAATGGCAAGAATTGGATGTGCCAACAAATTAAAATGTTTTAAGAAAAAAACGACGTTGATAATATAAAAAATCCAGCTCCTCCATCGATGGGGACAGGTCATTTAAAAAACTAAAGCAGATAAACGGGCTTGGTTCACCACCTATAACATTCGAAAGCAAGTCAGGGATTCATAAATTAAATTAATTTAATCCTTTACAATATGATAACAACACTTGACACAATAAACGTATTTATTCATCAGTCCTTCCAAATTTGTGTTTATTTATTGTTTTGGTTCAATAATTTATCACGCAATCATTTTACGACAGTTTGATTGCATGGGGACTGAGTCAGCAAGCATGCTTATGCGGACCCTGCTACCGACAGGGTGGACGGTTGGTTGTTTGGAACGTATGTTTAGTGTTGTGAATTTATTTTCAACTAGACCCATAAGCATTCAAGTTAGTATTTTCTTACTTTGGAGAACAACACTTTCGCAAAGAAACAGTGCGCGGTATTGCACAAATACGCCTACTCGGAGAGCAGGTCTGACTTGGAAACAAACGAGATCCAGTTACTGTTTAAATAATATTTCCACAATTAGCAAGGGAATGGCGTTTTCAAAATCTGACGCCGGGATGTCTCAAAGGATGGTCTGGGTGGATTTAGAGGTAAATTGTAATAATTAGTTAGTTAGTTTGCTGCAGCCACTTGCCACACTGAAACAGTAAACCTTGCTAACTTAGCAGTAGCCTATAGCTAACTGTTTGCCAGCCCATAAAATCATTTTCCTTGCTGAAATTCCGTCTGTGTCACTCTTGTTGCTTTGACTGAAAACGGTGGAGAACACTAAAACAGTGGAAATGGGAATGATGCACACGAATTTCAGTGTGAAATTCCGTTAGCATTTGCGTTCCTGTTCCTGTTGGAAGTAGATACTATATTGATAAATTCAGTCATCAACCACGGTGTTTTATGTGTATCTAATCCAAAAACCTAAACCATTGTGGCAAACAGTCCAACACAATTTATTATTCAATGGCTGTGGTTTAACGAAGAATACACATCTATAAATGGTGTTCTTACATCCTATGCTTGTAAAATATTTTTTGGAATGGGATTGGATTCTAATCCCATGTATCTCACCCATTTACAGATGACAGGTCTTGACATTGAGAGGGACCAGATTATTGAGATGGCATGCATCATTACTGACTTAGATTTGAACATTTTGGCTCAGGTAAAACATCTGCATAATTGCTATAAGGTTGGTTACAGTTTTCACAGACATAAGGATGCATAATAATGTTCGTCTTGTGATGACAGGGTCCTAATTTGATAATCAACCAATCAAGTGAGCTGCTGGACAGAATGTCAGATTGGTGTAAAGAGCACCATGGGCAGGTAAGGAAAAACTGCATCCTGCACAGTCACATCTCGAGATACACTTCTTTTTTTCTGGGGGCAGTAACATCTAACATTGGCAAAGTATATTCCCAGACAATGTGGTCCTCAGGGTTTTTCCTGGCTCGAGGCGGAGGTGGTAACATCCTGATCATGCCTTCAACTGGCTCAAGCGAACACTTTACAACAACACAATTAACAAGTAGCAATTATTCGTTCTAATACTTATGATAAAAGAAAATTACAATTATAACGTTAAAGCATTTAAAATATATATATATATGTATATATATTAGGGCTGTCAAAGTTAACGCGTTAATAACATGTTTACGCAATCTCACTTTAACGTGACAAAAAAAATGGTGCCGTTAACGCAGGTTTCTTTTTGACCCTGGGAATCACCTGTCGTCACATGACTTCGACTGCCAACGGTAGCTAAATGATGGAGAGAAGGCTTTTAGATGGGAAGTTCCATTTCAAAAAGTTGCAAGACGGCTCGGTTGAGGCTGTGTTATAATCACTGGACCGCTATACCAGCGGTTCTCAAACTTTTCAGCCCATGACCCCTAAAATAATGGTGCCAGTGACTCGCGATACGTCGTGGGAGTAAAAATAGTATTTTTTTCTCCCGTTGCTCCCGATGGCCAGTCCGCTACTGCGGGGATGTGCCGCGGTGGTGGATTTTCAAGTCATATTATTTTTAATTCTCGTGCTGTCAGGGGGTGCTGCGGCACCCTCATCACCCCTAGTTCCCGCTGCCTTGGGTATTCCCTTTCCACTGAAATCCCAAACTCAGTCAGTGTCGCCGAGAACGCTGCCTCTAACTTTCAGTCGCTTCAACTAATGCGACAGTTCAACTAATGTGTCGTCCTGGTTGGATGTCAGATGGTTTGCCGTACTTACAGTGAATTCAATTTCAATTCAATTTATGTTTATTTGATCAAGAGGGACAGTGTACATTCATGAACATTAAAATGTAAATGCACCCAATTATAGCCAAAAGGCTAATTTCCATTGGCAGTCCCCCTGCTAGAGTGAAAAATGCTATACACCTAAAAAAGGCATTAACTAAAATCAAACATAACATTGACAATAAAAAATCAAATAAGATACAATCAAATAAAATACAATCCCAATATACAAGTTCTACTGCTTACCCACTAGTGATAACATTTTTGGTTATTTATCAACCATGTTTTGAGATTACTTTTAAAACAGTTGGATGACGTTGATTCTCTAATGTTCTGAAGGGAGATGGTTCCATTCCCGGGCTGACCTTACTGAGAAAACTGACTGTCCAAATATTTTTTTTTAAAGGAATATCACAGTCTCTTGCTGCCCCTCGAGTAGCACTGGTTGCTTGTGTTCTAAACTTGAATAGGCTGCATAGTGGTGGGGGGGCCAGGTTAAACCGGATTTTGAACATTAAACAGCAGTTCTTAAATGTGATCAGGTTGTCCCAACTTAAAAGTCTGTACTTATGGAGGACTGAACAGTGATGGTGTGATTTAAGTTTTTTGTCAAGTATTTTGAGAGCCTGTTTGTAAAGAGACATGACTGGTTTAAGGGTAGTGGAGTTGGCAGTAGACCAGGTGGGTAAGCAGTAGACCAGGTGGGTAAGCAGTAGACCAGGTGGGTAAGCAGTAGACCAGTGGGTAAGCAGTAGACCAGGTGGGTAAGCAGTAGACCAGGTGGGTAAGCAGTAGACCAGGTGGGTAAGCAGTAGACCAGGTGGGTAAGCAGTAGTTAATGTGAGATAAAATCAGCAAGAACATGTACCTTTTAGCAGCCTCGGGTGGACATGTGATTTCTAAGATGCCTAAAGTTGGCTAAGGTGAATTTTAAATTGTTGCATATTTTTTTAACATGTTTTTTAAAAGTAAGTTGATTATCAATCAAGATACCAAGATATTTGTATTCCTTCACAATCTTGATTCTTTGATCAGAAATAAACACATCGGGTTCAGTGTGAGACATGCTGGTTTTGGATTAAAACATAGCAACGGTTTTGGAATTGTTGAGCTGAAGACATTTGTTTAACCAGTCAGACACATTAACCATGACCTTTGTAAGCCTAGCAGCGACCTCTACATTATTCTTACCCCACCCAAAGATCACAGTGTCGTTTGTGTACATCAGAACCTCACAGTCTTGGCATACTGATGGTAAATCGTTAATATAAAGACTGTGCCGCAATTGCAGTTATAAACAACACAGAAATTCACTGAGGAAATAGTGTTTTCCATGAAGACACCCGTCAGAGTTTTGTCAAGAGCTGGAGGCGACACAGAATTTGACAACGGCGACCGCCTCATAATTCTAAATGAAGGAAAAACTGTGGTCCTCTAAGTGTGTATTCAGAAGAGATAAAATCTCTTTATGACTCTCATGGAATTTTAACTATTGTGTGTTGCAGTTATTGCAGTGTGTTTCTGTCTCCCGCAGTCAGGGCTTACACAGGCTGTCAGGGACAGTAAGGTGTCCCTGCAGCAGGCAGAGTACGAGTTTCTCTCCTTCATCAGACAACACACCCCACCTGGCCATTGTCTTCTTGCTGGTAAATAGTCTTATAGCACCTTATTTCTCTTTCCTCCTCCAGTGTTCTTTCGTTCTGTTTGTTCTTTCTTTTTTAACTCAGCAATGAATTTAAAAGCAAAGAAAAAAGACACTTGGTGGTTGTCAGAATTTAAACATAATTATTATAAAAATGTATTCACTTTCTATTAGCAATGAACAGTTTTGATGCTTCTCTTCACATAGGCAACTCTGTGCATGCTGACAAGAAGTTCTTGGATAAATACATGCCACAGTTCATGCACCATCTACACTACAGAATAATTGACGTGAGCACCATCAAGGAGCTCTGCAGGTGTGTTTGTGTGTGTTTATTTCCCACTGTATAAAGTCTCAATACCAGACTGGTTATTCTTTCTTACCACATATTCCATACAATAAGAGTTGCCACCATTATTTTGTCCACTGGCAAGTTCAACCCTGGGTTCCCTGTAACAGAAGCTGTCAATCAAGGTCCCTGTGGGTGTGATCACATTGAAAGTGACCAATCATAAGAGGGCTAGTGCCTCCCTTGGTTTCCGTCCCCAAATTGGGGGTCAGATGGCTGAGCGGTTAGGGAATCGGGCTATTAATCAGAAGGTTGCCGGTTCGTGCCAAATAACGCTGTGTTGGGCAAGGCACTCAACCCTACTTGCCTCGGGGAGAATATATATGGGTTAATATGTTTCAAACTACTAGTTAAATAGTAATGAGCAAGACCTCGCTTTAGAATGGGGAACACATTCTTAGTTATACATACTTCATTTAGAGCTATTAGGACACTATTAACACTTGTAGTTTTGTGTTTATTATATTTGAATATACAATTTACAATTAGGCCTTATTAAGGTATAATTACTATTCTTGTGGTACTGTTGCCTTATAAAGCCCATACTGAGCTAAGCATATTAAGATCTTATTCATGTTTAACATGTCCTTACATGTCCTTACTTACTATCAATAACCAGTCATTATGAGGTTAGTGAGGAAAAACCTGTAGTTAATGGCCTAGTAATAAAGGATAAATAAAGTAGTTGTAGAATATGGTCATGCATAATAAGTGGTAACTAATGACTAATAAAGTCTCATGTTGCTACTAATATGCATGCTATTAAGCAACTAGTAAAGGGTGAATATGTGTACCTTAATATAAAGTGCTAAAGCAGCAAAGAGTTCTGTGTAGGATAACAATGTGTTTCTATGCTTAAAGACGGTGGTTTCCTGAAGAATACATGCTTGCACCACAGAAGAAAGCATCTCACAGGTAAGTCTGAGAACTATGATCAAAATGACATTGCATTTATTAATTAAACTGGTCCATATGAGTGGAAAACTCATGTTGATAAACTGTACAACAGTGTTTCCCACAAGATTTTGTGAGACTATGGGGGGTGAATCTCAGACCCTCCAGTGTTTCTGGGGACATGCACCCCTGGAATACATTTAGTTGTATTATAAAGTTAAAAGCATCAATCTTTTTGGTCTTCTAAACAGTTTTGTGTTCTTAACTATTATGTATCAAACACATTGTCAGATATAAAACAACCCAAAGGCCCAACAATCCAATATGGCTCCTACAAATGGTAATGACCTCATTCAAATGAATGGTCATTACCCGGCTTCCACAGAGCTTGATAACAACCCATTTATTTGAAACAGATGTGCTGGAGCTGGGAAACATCTAAAACATGCAGGGCAGCAGTTCTCGAGGACCAGGGTTGTCCACCCCTGGTCTAGTAGCCCAACATATCAACATTTTATAGTTGGCTGACGTGTTGAAGATCGCATTGTTGTCTCCAGTCAAAAGTATAAACAAACACATAGGGGCATTATAAACATTCAATGGTCTAATTACATCCAGTTATACTGGCAAAACATGTAATATTCTTCATTTATTGTCAGAACACGGTCTAGTATTGTAAAATGAGAGAGATGTATAATTGTTTGGAAATTCTAGGCTATAGGCTTACTTGATGTCAGCCTGTTGATGCTTAGCCTATTCAATTGAATAACTTTTGGAATGACAAGACACAGTGGATAATGTCAGAAATAATATCAAACTGGTTGAGAATGTGTATTTTGGTTTTATGTAGGCTATTGTATTACTGTAACATTGGGACTCCGGTTTCAAGTGTTGATGGCGGGTTACGTAAGGGTAGTAGCGCATTTAAAACGCAAGTTGCATTTGATAAATCAATAGGCGGGCTATCTATTACAGCTAGCCTGTCAAATCATTTAAATAGCCTACGTTTTGTTCCCTTTACACCTACAGACTAAATAGAATACATAGGCTAATCTTTGCCTACTGCATTGTGCGCAGGACTTTTTTGTTGAGCTTAACCCGTGGAGGCATCTTTCAAAGATGCGATCCCATCCCCCCTAATGATCGATCGCGTAGTGAATCAATGCATTTGGTCTCAACGGTTCCTTTCAATAGTGTAGCTCTAGCTTACTCAAATCCAGTTACCCAACATTCCAAGCATCTCATTCTGATAGGCCTACTTACAGCTCAAGAATATATTTAATTTAGCCTACTGTATGCAGGGAATAACAGAGATGTGGTTTTAGTAGCCTAGCCAATCTGGGGGCGGATTAGAGCAGTGGTAAATAAAATGGTCTGCATCTAAGGGTGTTCACACTTGGCAGGTTTGGTTAGATGATAACAAACTTTTATGCGATTCCTCTGTTAGCAAACCAAGACTATAGGCTATAATATAATTGTTTGGTCCGGACCAAGAGATCCAAAGCTCTCTCTTGGAAGTCGCTTTGGATAAAAGCGTCTGCTAAAATGAATAAATGCAAGAGAACTAAACTACAAGTGTGAACACGACAGGCATAAACTCGATGAGCAGTGGCCTAATTAGAAACTAGGATAGAGTTTTAGCCCCATTTTGTGTTGATGTACACAAGCCACAGTCCAATTTATTGTTCAGGGAGCAAACATTTTAGAGCAGGATAAACGGGACAGCAAGCAGAGATCGTAGCTTCTAGCTTAGAAGCTACAAACTAATAGGCTACACTTCTCTCATTTTGGCAATACTTGAACCGTGCTCTGTCAATGAATAAAGAACAATAACTATTTTGCCAGGCTAACTGGATCGATCAGACCCTTTAATGTTTGAGACAATTTCAATAGCTCCTTCTATAGACCTACTGGTCGCAAACTATAGTTTGAGTATCCACTAGGTCTGGGAATCAATTAATTATTTTAAACGAAATAATCGCACAATATGCTGTGATTTTCCCTAAGCTTGTTATCATCATGTAAAACACTGAATTAAATCAATTAACACAAGTATATTTTAAATTGAACATTTTATGACCTTGTGAACTGTAAACAGTCTTTCCTGGGAACGACAGAATAGTCATTCCCATCAAATATATGCTGCAACTTTATAAACAACATGTCTAAGTGCACGTTGAATATTTAAAGTTTAAACCCTGGTTATCAAAAATACTGGACAGGGCTCTACGCTAACCTTTTTTTACTGGAGCACATGTGCCCCCAAGTGAAAAACGTTATGGGCACAGACAAAAATGTAACCCTAACATTATTAGACTATTGAATTAGTTACACCAAATTGACTGGAAACGGGATTAGTTACTTATTTATTCATTACATATTCATTTATTACTTTTTTGTATTCATTGTAACATTGTTTCAAACTGACTGACTTGGCCAAGCTTTGTAGCATGGGAGTCTTTTCCCAGCTGACAGCCAGTTTTCAGCACATTAAGAGGCATCAAACATTTTCAGGGAGGGCGCCTCTGTACTGATCCGAATGAGGTCCTCTCTGGTGGATGGGTTCAAACTACTCAGTAATGGGAAATCTAGTTTTATTTGTACCGGTGTTCATGTAGGGTCGCAAATGCGCTCTTGGTTTTCAGCATGGCTTGCGGTAGGACAGAAGGGGACATAGGGGGTTAATTTTGTTGCTCTAAAATAATGGAACGTAAGAATTGCGCTTATACCATTGTCTACTCACAAATGTATGTGAAACAAATGCACTTCATATAATACAATTATTGTTATAATTTAGCATATATGTGTGTGTATATATATAAACTATACATAAACTAAACATATTAGGTATATTTATAAACTATTATATTAAACTTTGTCTGAATAACAGAAGACTCGCATACAGGAGCCCCTGCGACATCTGCTGATAGAAAAGAGAATCGGAGCCTTGGAATGCAAGAAAAAAAAGGGCCGAACGCGCATCTGGAAGCTATTTAAAGGGGTCATTGACTGATTTTATAGGGGATTTCACACTGTTCCTTAAGGTCTCCAAATAGGGTATGTAACATTGGTTGGGCTGAAAATGGCCCGGGTGCTGTTCTATGCGCCCTAATGCACCCTGAGAAATAACCCCGGAATTAAACAAGGTTTTCTCCCATTTATGGTATGCTCATGAATATATAGATGAGCTGTGCGCTGATTGGTTGGTTTACAACGAGTGAAGCTGCGGAGCAAAGACGCAACACAGCCAACAGCACTCACTGAAACATCAAAGGTGGAGACTTGAATTAAAATATACAAATAAATTAGTGGTGGGCCGTTATCGGTGTTAACGTGAGACCCTTATCGGGCGATACATTTTTCCCCACCGTTAATCTATTCTCAAAGTTGGGTTGGGAGCTGGGTCTATACTGCGCAAGCTATGATGACTTTCACCTTGATATTTTTGCACGGATGTATACCTAGCACGCCGCCGCTTACATTAATGGATGCCTGATCAAATGATACTTTTTAATATAAGTGTAGGTGAGGAACTAAGATAGGGTGTATATGCAGCTGGTTCGTGCGTTGTGTTCGCTCCCGGTGTGTCTGTCAGAACACAACTCTTCAAACGGCTTTCTTTTTGCTGATTTATTGCTAGTGAAATGAGAGTGGTGCTGAAACAACACAAAACTTAAACAATTACCATCATGCTCCTGACACAGCATATAACAGAATATAAAGACTAGTACGTTACCTATTATTATTAAGCAAATATTATAGTCTATTGACATTATATAAATGAATTCCGATCGCTGTTGAAAACAAAACATTCCACATACAATGATCCGATTTACCGAGACTATTTATAAACTATACAGATTGAAATATGTTTAAACAATCAGAGGACAACAAACAAACAACAAAACAAATCGGCCCTAATATGTCGTCGTAGAAGTTTACCTCGTTACCAGTTAAATACATAAAAAATATATATTATGTTTTTTTCACTCGCCATTACAAACATTCTCTCGCGCACCCCCGGTGGTCAGTCTGCGCACCACTAGGGGTGCGTGCACCCCAGTTTGGGAACCACTGATCTACTGATTGGCGTTAATTGAGTTAATCTAGATTAATTCCAAGATTAACGTGAGATTAATCTAGATTAAAAAAAAATCTATGCCCACCTCTACTTACAATTGACCTTCCATGGGGGGCGGGGCACCCCCCTAATCTAATGGTAGGGGAAACACTGCTACAATTGCAACATGAAGACAAAAAAACACTCCAAGCAAAATGATAATTGAAAAGTATAAATCAGGAGATGGCTACAAAAAGATTTCCAACTCACTGGACATCCCACAGAGTTCAGTTAAATCTATCAATAAGAAATGGAAGGAGTATGGCACTTGTTTAAATCTGCCTAGAGATGGCCGTCCTCGCAAACTGAGTGACCGGGCAAGCAGAAAACTGGTGAGGGTGGCCACCAAGATACCTACGACCACTCTGAAGGAGTTATAAGCTTCAGTGGCTCAGATGGGAGAGACTGTACATACAACAATTGTTGCCCGGGTTCTTCACCAGTCCAAGCTCTTTTCAGCCATCAGACTAGGCGCCATGTTTGGCGAACACCAACACTGCACATCACCAAGCATGGTTTTAAAGCTTTTAAAGTTTAATTATTCTGTGCTGTGGGAATATTCATCTTAAACCGGTAGTGTTACTTCTCCCCTATGGGGCAGAGCTCCAAGATATAGAAAGATGGTTATGGAGATAACTCCAGTTCTGTTTGTGGAGCAGAGCCCCCAGAGTGCTGCTAGCACACCTCGCCTTATTTCAACTTGCTGATTTTTAATTGTTTTGGGAGAATGAGTAGCGGGCTGGTGCCCTCATACACCTTCAATTTATTCTAGCCACAATAAAGACTTGGGTTCAGTTGCACAAAACACCTTAAGTTTTTTTCTTAAGTATGACACTTAAGGGTAAATTGGTCAGAGGAGGAAAATAGTGTGCTTCTACAGGAATACAAAAAATAAAGCACATACTAAAAAGGAAATTTGATCCACAAATGACTGTAAAGAAAAAACTACAAATGTAGGATGAAATTGCATCAAAAATTAACTCAATAAGTTTGGTGAAGCGGTCAATTCAAGAAATAAAAATAATATGCTAGAGCTAGCTATGATAACTTGACTTATGTCCAAATAAGAGAGAACCAATTTCAGGAGGGAGTCCAATAAAACAGTAACGTTTAAGCTAGCCTACTTCTTAGGTAACTAGATCAAAATGAGATCAACAGTTACACTGCATTTACTGGTGTGAGTCTAGGCTATATTATAGACTTATATATAGTATATAGCTACTTTATTTACAGCAGTAGCTGACGCATAAATAGCCTTCATGTTTAGACTGCAGCACAGTAACCTAAGAGTGCCATAGGTGTGGGATGGGTTCATTTATCTCCATAAACGCAGCCATGTTGTGATAAAGAAGAAGTCAGAGGTACCTTACATTTTCTTCCTTACTTTGTTTGCTAAGGTCTTCGTGCAACGCTTTAACAAACTTTAAGGGAATCCTTTAAGCATCCAAGATAAGGAGAAAACCTTAAATACTTAAGGGAACATTTCAGGAAACCTTAAGGAAAATACTTAAGGGTGCTATGTGCAACCGATTATATTTCAAGGAAACCTTAACTCTGACCTTAAAGGGGTTACTGATTGCAAAACCGATTTGACCTTGTCATAGTTGAAAAATGACAGTTTGGTGTGTAATATAGACATACAGTGAACCTCAAAGTCCATTGAAACCTCTTTCCTATCAAAATGTAACTTCTCACTACTGTTTTGAAACTGCAACTGGCGACATCACAAGTTGCAGCATCATCTTTGTCACGCCCCAACATTTATACAGACCAGCCCTCTGGTGTTCTGGCCCTGGATCTCAGACACTCGTTTAGCTGCGCGCTGCTCAATGTACTTCCACGCGAACAACAAAGGAGAAAGTTTGAACGTTTTTAAAGTATATTGAAAATGGACCATCATAAAATGCAGTGTTCCAGGCTGTACGGGAATGCTGACACTTTTCATAATCTTCCCAAGGAACCAGACATTCGACGGGCATGGCTAATGTCTCCTGTATCTCGCATAATAGAATGCTAAATTTCATAGCAAATCCTGCTTTACATTGTCCCAGTCAGGTTTTCAAAACCGTCCTTGGTGGAATGGTTCGCGCAACTGCACAGAGATCTTCTATGCTACGGTATAAACAAACATCAGCCATACCCGTCTAGTCAATGTTAACTAGACTCAAGCTCATCTGCTTTTCATTAACGGTGATTTGCAAGGAATGTAAGAACAGCTAGATAGCGAAAACACTATACTGTAGGCATGTAAACCAGTTTCGCTTGCTAACGCAAGAGCATGAATGTGTTATGATTTAGCCTAGTTTATTGGCAATGGGACTTACGTTAATTCATGTTCCTGACTATGTTTCATTCAAATAAATAACCTGTGTTGTTATGTAAATCTACAATTCAGATGCATGTTTGTCCAGATCTATTTTTCAGCAAGATAGCTAGAGCTAACTGAAGCTGAGTTGAATCACAATAGTTTGTTTGCTAAGCTGTAGTGCTAAAGTTACCCACCTAAGGTGATTCTGTTTGCTTCGACAACAGAAGTGGAAACTACCGTAATCATTTCAAATGATATCTAGTCAATCTGTTGAAAACAGTGTTGTGTAGACACAATAGATTTATTTGTACGTTTTTATTTCAAGTCTCCACCTTCTCGTTTCAGTGAGTGCTGTTGGCCGTCTTTGCTCCGCAGCTTCGCTCTTTGTAAACCAACCAATCAGCGCACAGCTCATCTAAATACCAATGAGCAAGGGAAAAAGCTAGCGTTTTTTCCGGGGTAAAAAATGCTGGATGTAAAAGAGGGCATAGGACAGCACCCGGGCCATTTTCAGCCAAACCAATGTTACATACCCTATTCGGAGATCTTAAGGAACAGTGTAAAATACAAAAAAAATCCAGTCAGTAACCCCTTTAAGGAACATCTTAACTTAAGGTGCTTTGTGCAACTGGTCCTTGGGTCTTAAGGCCTCAATATGCTTCTGCGTCTCCGTTTTCGGGTGGGCGGGCTCACGGATACGCACGGATACACACGGATAGACTTCGTTTATAGTTCTCCGTAGGCTGTGGGTGCTGAAAACAATTCACCGCCAGAAGAGTAGGTGGCGCTGCACTGCGATGCTAGCTATAGGTTATCGAAAACTCGGAGCAAATTTACAAAGGAGCCGTTTCATCAATAAAATATGCACAGTTTCAGCGACTACACTGCCCATTTCTCGTCACATTTGAATTCAAATGCCAATTTACATGTAGGCTACTGTTTAGCTGAAATATGAATTGTAAAAACTGCTTCGATCTCTTTGGTGATGTTTGTGATGCTAGCTGGAAGAGCAGCCTGCTTTGACTGGGTGTGCAGTGAACATTTCTGGGGGGTTATTATTATGATTACGGAAAGGGATCGTATATGTTTTTATATTGCTACCATTTTAGAGACTGCTTATCGATCCGAGTGTTAATCAGGCGCGGAGCCAGACGTTGTAAACATTCCGGGTTTAGCCCAAACCAACAACGTATTGGGGCTTGATTTGCAAGAACGCGACGCTGAGCGCCTCCACGGGCCTCTTCCACATATTAAAATAGTGCTGCTGCCAACGAATAATGCACCTAATAATATGGTGCCTGCACTGCAATGTCATGGCGGGCTGGACCAAATGATTTTTCGGGCTGCATATGGCCCGCAGGTCGGACGTTCCCCACCCATGGTCTTGTTGGTCACGGCAACCCATAGCGGCAACCCCGCCCCTGACTTCTTAATACGGACCAATCACAGCCAAGGGGGTCTCCGTCGCTCTCCGTCGCTCTGCGTAATTTCGACGGATAGTTAGAAAATTCAGGAGGTGCACGTCAATCCGTCAAAAGCTCTCCGAGGGCTGACGGAGAGCACGCAGAGGGCGTTCCACGGAGAAGAGGGCGTTCCCTCCTCTGCGTTTTTCGAAAAACGCAGAAGCATAATTAGGCCTTTAGGAAGGCTAGTGACTTGTGACCAAATTTTAAGTGGTGAAAAAAGGTTAGGTTATAATCATATAAGTAGACCATAAACATTAGTGCAAGTGCCATAAAGACTACAAATGTACTCAAATGTATTCATACAGAATCAGTTTGAGGCTGGAATGTTTTTTTGTTTTTTCTCCAGAGCATTGGATGACATTGAAGAAAGTATTAAGGAGCTGCAGTTCTACAGAGCAAATATTTTCAAAGCACAAATGGAAGAAAAACAGCCCAAGATTGTGGAGAACGGGGACAATAACAAGATTGCATAAAGGGTCCCACTCTAGAGTTGGAAAGGGAATATTGGGTGTAAATCTAACTTGCACTACTATTGTTAGTTTGAACTTCTGTGCACAGGTTTTCAAGAGCAGTATTTATAAATTCCAATTAATACTTGTCTGCTTTGTTCAGTAGTTTGTTTTGTTGTGAATGAAACAAGTCCCATTTCTTCCTTGTTGGAAAGACTCATCAATGCAACAATTTATTAGCAACTTATTTGAATAGTCACTATTTACGGTTATGAAGGAAGATTGGTGCCAAAATTATATCATTAAGTCATTAAATAATTTGGAAGTGAAATGTTACCTTAAATAATTAAATCTTGTAAAACATATAATTATTTGTGTCCATATTTGATCATTTATTTCAGTATGTATTTATTTATCCTCACATTGAATAATTTCATGACACATTTCTTGAAATTTTGTTCTGTCATCTGTGAAATACTTATATCTGTCAACTTCAGCCATCAGTGGCAGTGGGTGGGATAATTGTTTATTATTGTTTACAGGGTTTTTCCTGCATAGAGAACATTTGGGCGCGCGCCTAAGCCGTTTTCCAGAGCGCCTAAGGCAAAAAAAAAGTCAGCGATGAAAAAAAGAAAGCTGTGTTCATCAGGCGTGCAAAGCATGTCAGCGAATATGTTCTCAATAGTATGTTTCAAGTAGGCTACAGCCCAACCCTCGTTTTGTTTTGATCAATAGACCAATTATCACCCTACGTCACACCACTGTCAATCAGACTCAACTGCGCATGTCGGAGGCAGAAGATGAACTTCTCCCGGGTATAATACACTTGGAGTGTCATCATATATCTCTGGCTACTGGATTGCAGGGCTTGACATCAACTTTTTGAGGCACTTGTCCTTTGGACAAGTACATTTACATTTCATTTGTCCATGCACAAAAAAGTAACTTACATTTACATTTAGGCTGTAACCATTGTGGCAGCAATAAAGGAAACGCTGTACAAAAAGAACGTGCCAACTCATAAGCTCTATGGGCTAGGAACGGATGGAGCTGCAGTAATGACTGGTAATAGTTAAGTGTCATTTTAGTTGCATGAATTTGTTTTTTTTAGTTGGCTTGAATGTGAATTGGTTATTGCATGTCTTTGTTTGATTACTTTCTTTCTCTTTTCTTGTAACAGGAAGGTTGAATGGTGTAGCGAAGCAGCTGCAGGATGACTTGCCCTGGTTGATGCCAGTTTCTTGTGCTGCCCATCGCCTTGCCCTGGCATGCAAGGATGCCTCATCTGAGGTTCCCTACATGTCTACCTTTAGGGACCATTTACAGCAGCTCCACCTTTACTTTCAGAACAGTGCCAACAGAACAGCTGTTTTGAAAGCTGCATCACAGTCTTTAGGCCTTGAGGACTTAAAAGTAAAGGTGAGAGAAAATACTTTCTGCTTTTAACAACAATTCTGGTCCTTATTCTACTCCAGATGCAATGTGTGCTATTATTAATCTTTTACACCACTACTAAAATCTTTTTCAGCAAGTAACGATACACGCTGGCTATCACAGCACCTGGCAATCCTTACATTGTAAAAGAACCTCAGTGCTGTCATGACTGCCTTGGCTGAGGAGACTGAGGTCCATAAGTGCCCAGTAGCCAAGGGCCTCTATGGTTTTTGCTGCACATACCGTTTTGTGGCTTCAGTATACCTACAGGCAGATGTACTACCACACTTGGCCCGGCTTTCTAAGATGTTCCAGAAAGAGATGGTGAACTTCCTGGCCATCAAAGAGCAGGTACTTTTTACATGCATCTCATAATTGTGTAGCAGTACAACTAAATTCTAGGCTGTTCAATCAGTGCACATTACTTAAAAAAACTTCTGAGGATTGTGCAACTGCCTTTATCAGGTTCCAGTGACTATGACATGCCTGAAGAACATCAAAGACACAGGTGATGCACAGCCCCCTGGCTCATTCTTGGCCCATCTGCATACCAACCTTGACAACCCTGCAGGATTGGGTGCATTTAACATAGTCGATGAGGAGGAAAGGGAGAGCAGAGGTAGAGGCCAGGTGAAGCACACAAGAGAGGTTCTTTGGTCTCGGTACAGGACACAGGTACATTTGTTTTGATTGGCTGCTAAGTAGTATTAGTTTAAGAAAAATAAAGTAAAATGACAGTCTTAGTTTGATTGAAATGTTATTTCCACATGGAGTCGATCAATAAAACTTAATAATTTCCTTTTTGCCATATTTAGGTAATGGAACCTTATCTTGATGGCCTCCAGGACAGCCTTGACAGAAGGTTCCAAAACCTCAATGTCATGGGAGCCTTTCATGTCTTGGGGCCCCAAGCAGTCAACGAGGAGGATCATTCCATCAACATAGAAAACATCAAGACCCTGTCCACCAAATGCTTTGGACAGACCTGCCCCCACTGCTAAAAAAAATCCTAGGGGAAACACTGCATCAGCATATTAAATGTGAAACATTGTTTTTGAATAGGTTACTAAGGTTAGGTCATTGTGTGAGTGTGATATTTGTGATGTGTGGTGTTAGGAATAACTCAATGAAAACAAAAAATGTACTTAGTCATTTAATTTCCAATGTTTTACAAGAATGTTAGAATAACTCCTCAAGGAATGCACAGAGCCAAAGTAGACAACGGTTTATTCTTGAAGCAAGGAGACAGGTCTATGGCGGTACAGAGTTGTCTAAAATCTAGTCTTCATGCATGATTATTTATACAACATTGGTGAGAATTCTCCTCCCCTGCATAACAGCTGTCTAGCTGATGATAGTATTCTTCCTACGGAGTGATATTTAGTTCAAGAAACTAACATTGTTCATCATGGGTTGTGGATGAAACTGAGAGAAAGGCCTTGAGTGTTTAATATCTATTTTGCACGCTAGAGCAGTTTTCCTACCACATTATTAGCAGTATAAAGGTTACATCGTTAATAAAGTCCCAAAATTCATAATATCCAGTAAAAGTCAAAAATATGGGAAATTCATGGTCTCAATGCAAAGAACAAACTGAACAATATCAAACCAGTTGTATTATCTTATTGTTTTCTTGTGACAATGTGACAGTGATAAATGTGTATAGGACCAAAGTCACATCAGCCGAGAGGACTTTTGAGGAAATGTTTGCATAATCTTTAATTTCATAGGAAGTTGGAGCATTGCCCGTTTGCAAATCTTGATTTTGTGCACTTCTGTTTGTTCTCTGGGAATATCTAAGTGTGTTGGTCAATGACATTAAAGTTTATATCATATGTTCTCAGTAAAGCCTTGTATCCTGGTTGACCTTACACTGAATTTCAGAAAATTAATCTTCTGGCCTTAATGTATAACTTTCTGGATGATCTGACTCTTGAGTTTGCAGTTGACGAATGTCATTTTTTGGTGTTGTGGTCTCGATTTGTGTAAGGCCTGAATATTTGACGTGCCAGCCAGTGTTTGTTTCATTCAGACCACCTGTATTTGGTCCAGGTAGGTCAGAATTAATCTCTGTTATTGCTGTATCTATAACATAAAAATGCATACATTTATTAAGCATAGTCCACCTTTCTGAAATTAAACTAATTTTCTCATTGTCAGTTAACTCAACAATACCTGTAGGAGAAGATTCCTTCACTGGCAACGATCGTCCATCTTTAAATGTATTAATGTTGAGCTCATTTTAGGGAAAGATGTACAGGTACAGTTAATATCCTAACGTTTGGAATGACTTTTGTTCTAGTGATATAAGGGTTAATAAAAATACTTAATATCTGCTTTATAGTTCTGACCTTGATGTCTTATACATTGGGGAACAATGTAACAAACAGTGAAGGCAAAGAAGGCTACAGACACTGCTGTGCCCCACCAGGACCTCTCTACTCGAAGCAATTCCTCATCTGCAAAATGTACCTGTTCAATAATCTTAAACTTTTGGGGCGGGTTATAGTATAGAGAACGTAACCATACATATAATGTAAAAGACAGGGAATACATTATTATTTTTAACCATTGTGTACTGTGTTCTTACCTGGTGGACTGTCGACAATGTTGACCAGGGTCTGGACCATGTGTTTGCTCTGGAGACCAGAGAATGTACACATGTAGATTCCGGTATGTTCAAGACTCTCTGGGTCTTGAAGGAGGAGGGATCCATTTCCTTTCAATATATTGACCTTTTCCAGTCCAGCACAGCCCTTCCAGGGGTTTAAGGTTTGATTGGTTCTGCTGTCATAGTGTAAGATAACTATAGTTGGCTTGTTTGCTCTGGTGAAGGTCCAGGTGAGGGAAAAGTTTAGGAAGTTCTGGGGAGCCATACAAGGGATGTAAAGGTCTTTCCCCTCCACTCCAGACAATCCATCTGAAATATATTTTTTAAAGAGCACCCTAGTAGAAATTCTGTCAGTCCTCTTATTAGACTCAATGCATCATATATAAACACAATATTGTAGCTCAACAAGCATAGGCCTACAAATCTTGGCCGGGTTTCCCAGATTCGTTAAGAAGCTTTTAACGCTAAGAGCTTCTTTAGAGCGTTCTAAGAGTGTTCTAAAGCGTTCTTAAAACGCTCATAAAAAGCTCTTAGCGTTAAGAGCTTCTTAACGAATCTGGGAAACCCGGCACTTGTTGTTCCGAGGTTATTCATGAAACCAAATGTTTAATTGTTAAATGTGTTTTTATTTTATAATAGTTGATCAAATACAATATTTTGAACAAATATATAAATTGAACATGTAATATCAAACAGTGCATTGAGTTAAAAGGTTAATATAAGGAAATAACAAATAATAAATGTATTATGTTCTATTTTATGGATTCACATGAAAAACATTCCATCACTCTTATTACACTCTACCCATTACTCCAACTAATCATTTAAACAGATCATACCCTACCTTGGCTCCTTAAAGAAACTGTCCACACCTGGGCCTGGTCAGCTGAGATGATGGAGCACAAGTATGTATGATCAGAAAGATTACCCACAATTTTTACTGTACTCTCCACTGTATAAAGACCTCTTGAGTCAGGTTTCTTGATAGTAGAGTTATAGAGCATTTCAGGTGAGGAAGGAGGGTCTGTAGACCACCCCACCTGAGGGGCGGGGTAGATGTTCTTAGATGAGCAGAATACAGTCCTGTTGGTTATTTCTATTTTCACTGAATGGATAGGAGCTGCAAGACATTAAGAGAGCTTGGGTTACAGACATACAATATTACTTAACTATACTTGCTACTGTTTCTCTAGTTTTTAACACATTTCCATGGTTTATATTATATGCTCTGTGTATTTCAGTGAAGGTGACAAATAAGTGAAGAACTGTTGGAAATAATACAGCATAAAACGCAGAAATGTACACAAAGCTGCAGATATGTTACTCTTACCAAAAATATTTTCCATTAATTCAGACTTTCTATGATAAAAGAACGCTTTTAGTTTTAGCAAATAGATGTCTATACCTAAACCATACATGGTGTGTGTAAAGAACATGACTGGACCCAATGGATAAAGGGGGGAGAGTCAAATACTAGCTGAGCTGTACTTATCCCTTATAACACTTGATGCAAAGGTTAAAGATTCTGTACATTTGAGTTTCTGACCTTTCACTTCCAAGTTTACAAAGGTCTCCTGGTTGCCCTTCCTGGTACTGGTATAGCACTTGTACTTTCCCTTGTCCTGAATTTTGACCCTCCGTACGAGCAGTGAGGCATTGCCATGAGTGATCTGAGCGTTAAACAAGCCAGTCCTTCCATTGAAGTTCTTGTTCTGCAGTCCAAATTGATCCTTGTGGTAGTAGTAGCTGTGAACGGGAATCTGTTGCTTGTACCAGTGGATGACCACTGCACCAATGGGTCTAAAACTACATGGTAGCATGCAGTCTTCTTGGAAGAGACAGGTAACAAAGGTTTCTGGGGGAAATGGCTAGGAGGTTAACACCAAACAGAAATATCAATATAGCTAAGAGGCATCACTTTTACTGTTAGCTCAAGATCACATGCCATTGTTAAATTGCATGCTTTTATAATCCACTCAATTGTTCTTATGACAATTTATTTGTTTGTACACTTTCAGTTTTTGTTCTATTTTTAAGCCTCCCAAAGAAATATTTTCTGTTATTCTAAGAACAACATATTGAAATATATCAATGTGCTCATATTGACATCCTGATTGAGTATTCAGTATTCTGAATAATTAATTACAGTAATCACACAATGCATTTCTTCTGCAAACAGATCGGCTCAATAAAGGTTACCTTTTGGGTTGGCTCGAGGCAAAATCAATTGAAGGATCAGGAGCACTGTGGCAGGTCCCATTGCAAATGGTCTGTGTTTAGGCACAAGTATCTGTGTGTGTGTTCATGTCTGAGAGTGTGCGAGCCCATGTCAAAACCCTGTTTAAACTAACGAAACACTCATTCATTAACTAAACAGGTAAATCTTTAACCAGGATATTCACGAGTGGACATACAGTATGGCTTATGCCATGGTTGTCTACATGATGCAGCCTTTATTGAACATTAATCCATTAGGCTTGGAGTTCTTGAGCAAGCATACTTAAGATAAAAATAATAACTTTATCGATGAATTTATGTTGAACAGTAATGATGTAGTACAGTGCCAGTGTACTACTGGAAATCTTTACCGGTAGGAAAATGTATAATTGATATTAGAGTACAACCTCTTGAAACATGATGTTCAGTCATTAAGCAGACACTCTTATCCAGACTGACTTACAGTAAGTACAGGGACATTTCCCTGAGGCAAGTAGGGTGAAGTGCCTTGCCCAAGGACACAACGTCATTTGGTATGGACGGAAATCGAACCAGCAAACCTCTGATTACTAGCCCAATTCCCTAACCGCTCAGCCACCTGAGTACAAATTGCTTTCTCATAGTATGGTCATACTTTATAGAAGCCAGTTTAAGTATTCTGACAGAGCACATTCAGTTTGGACAAAGAAAAATTACAATTGAGATTATTATGACTTCAAATTGAATGTAAACTGTCATTGAGTAATGCTCAAAGCCCCAACAAAAGCCAATTCATTATTATTATAATATTATTATTCAGTACTTTGTTGCATTAGTTATGTAATGCAGGGGGATAAAAGTGTTTGCTCCTATTAAATGTATTCCACCACATGAGCCCATAGGTGGCACTATAGGCCACACCCAAAGTCTACATGATAACAAATACCTGAAAATTGGTATACATACCAAATTTCTAATGGGGAACAAAAAAGCCTCAAGGTCCACCATGATGGATTTTCCTGTACAGTGAACATTTGGGAAAACCTACAAAAATCTTCTTATCTTTAACATTTCACCTTGATATGTCAAATGACATCTGACACATGACAGCTGACACATGACAGCTGTTTGAACTTGGGCCAAGTCTGACAATGCTTGCCACAGGAGAAACGGTAAGTTTTTATACAGTAGCTGAACGCAGCATTTCCCAGCACTGTGAATAGCTCACTAGGATAAGACGGCGTCCTGGGAAGTCCAAGGTCAGACGTAAGCTACTACAAAGGAAGCCAGAGGCCTGTTCTATAAAGGCAGCCAGGGACGGACTGGGAGTAAAAATAGTCCCTGGACTTTGATCCAAACCGGCCCACCAGAACCGGTCCCGTATTCGCCATCACAGCGAGCGCCCTGCTAATGCATGCCAATTCTGTGGCTGATGTGATGTTAGGTAGTTCCACGTTGAATGCGAGCGCGCATAGCGCCCAAGAGCAAAATTATTTTGGGCTGATTTGAGCGAAAAATGCTTTTTGGAGATTGATGTAAAACAAACAAACCGTATAGCCGTTTGTCCAATTGGTAAACATTACGTTTACGTTTCTTAGCCTGGTTTTCCATCTTTATATTGTCTCTAGCTAGCTATCCATTGTCGTAGTGCCGCTACACACAGTGACAGCCCGAAGGGCTGCATACGTTCTTTGGAAAGACCAACCGTCCTGGGGGAAAGGGGGGCTGGCACCGTGTTGCTCGATCTCTGCCGAAATTTTTTATAGGCTAGTAAAAACAAATAAAAGCCTAGCACGCCCTCGCCTAGAGTGCTTAGCCCATCGGGAATTCTCCCGATGCTCCCGAGGCCAGTCCTACTGAAGGCAGCTCAAAAAATTAGACTTAAGTCCCAAACCTGACTGCATAGATTATTAGTAGGCTAAAGCAGGGCTAAAGCGTTCCCATAAAGGCCAATTCGCTCACGCACTCTGCATTCACTAGGCTACTGACTTTTTGTGTTGTTGCGTGATGTTCTGTTGTGTGTAATGTGGTTATGAATCTGTGAAATGTTGATACAGTAGCCTATATAGTATCTGCTGCATGCTGTGTAACACGCAGTAAATTAGATTTGCTTAACTTTTTAGAAAGGCCTGACCAGGCGTCTGGGGTTACAAATTAGGGTTTTATGCAACACATCTACAACAACGGAGTTAGATTAAAGTTTGGGAGGAAGATAGCGCACCATGACTCCTCCACTCCAATCCGATGCATGAGCCGGCATCAAACAAAACAGGTACTATAAGTACAGTAGCAAGCTTTGTCAAAATATGTTTATTTTATTGCTAGAATTATGTCGTTTTTGAAGTTTAAATACAAAATCCCAGACGGGGAGTTGTATTTAGCCCCTTAACAATAAAAGTAAGTTTTAAAAAAAAGGTATCATTAAGGAATTTAGGCTTTATGTACACAAAATTAAATGTTATGCATTTGACCTTTTCATGTCTCTGTGAAATGTACGCCCAACACAAGGTCTAGTCCAACAGGGTGAAAATGTAAATGTTGTCATACGACTACACCAAATACATAATTGGAAAGGTCTTGATCAGGGGAGTAACAAAATACCAGTCTGAAGGCTCTACTCGGTTCCTGATGTGAAATATGGACATCTGAACATGGACTTTGAGCCCAAAATGTGGGATTCTAGGTGGCGCTGTTGAGCCCCTGTTGGTACTAGAGTTATGATATTGAAAGGCTGTGTTTAACTTACCCCAATGATTCACTGTACCAAGCCATGACTATGTACCTTAAAAGGAACTCTAACCCTAACTTTTGACCAAAAGTTCAAAGTTCAATATTTCACAGCAGGAGCCACGTATGGCCTTCAGAATGGCATGGTGTGAATCTCCTAATCAATCCATTTTCACTTATGTATTTGGTTTAGTCCGATGACAACGTTTTAATTTTCACCCTGCTGGCCTGGACCTTGTATCAGGGATACATTTCCAAGAGACATGTACAGGTTGAATGCATTCCATTAGATTTTGTGTGCATAATGGGTAAATTCCTTTATGAGGTTGTTTTACTTTGATTCAACAATTATTATTGTTTAAGGATTCAACATGGGCAAATTATAACTAATACACAGATGTAGGCCTAGTGAACCTTTCAAAATTATGTGTAGGCCTATGTGATGTTTCCGGGTTACTCTTATTCAAGAAACTATTAGATGACTACTTTTCCTTCTACTTGAGTCATTTTTATTTGAAAGTAGCTCACCTTTTTAAGAAATATAGATGTAATCTGTCCGGTTTAATACTTACTTTTTTTTGTTATGTTATACCCTCATACCTGTGGTTCTTCAAGATTCTGAAGTTCTTAGCAGTAATTTCCTGCTACATAGGACAAACCCACATTCATTGCAGTATAACTATTCTAAAACGACCACACCGCCACTATAACAGTACTATTACTAAAATAGATTACACATTTATACATATGTGTATGAGGTGCTGGCACACCTCAAATCCATCACAGACCCTTTCCTGGACCCACTGCAGTTTGCCTACAGAGCCAACAGGTCTGTGGATGACACTGTTAACATGGCCCTCCACTTCACCCTACAGCACCTGGACTCCCCAGCATCCTACGCCAGGATGCTGTTTGTGGATTTCAGCTCTGCCTTCAATATCATCATCTCCGCCCTGCTTCAGGAAAAGCTCTCCCAGCTGAACGTTCCCGACTCCTCCTGCAGGTGAATCACAGACTTCCTGTCTGACAGAAAGCAGTACGTTAAGCTGGCTTTCATGTCGACCGTGTCACAAGCGTATTCTTGGTAATTATGTAGGCTAGCCTACATAGGCCTACATAACAGAAACAGAAAGGATTTGTTTACCTCATCACTTTTGCGGACTAGTTTGTAGACGTGATATTCGTCACAGGTAGGCTACTAGGCTACATGTTTTGTTATTTTAATTTAGTTGTACTTTACTTAAAGTTTGCCGTGATAATTAACATATAGGCCTACCTGAGAATATGATAGCCTACATGTTTGCAGTGGACGTATTTAGGCCAGGGAATTGACTAAATGTTTAGCACTTCTTAAATAGTCGATTTGCTAAAGGTCTGAAGATAAAATGTAACTTTTCCGTTTAAAAATAGCTTTTCTAGTTTGCATAACTGTAACTACGTCTGCGTGAAATAAGTATGAAAGTGTGTGCTATTTGTGAATTTAATTAGGGGACAATTTTGGAGAAAACAATTTGAAAATGTACACATTTTCTGTGTTCTGATGGTGACCAAATTGAACATCTTTGTAATTTACTAGTATCAGAGAATGTCTAAACTGGCTTTGCTAGTATCTTTACAGGGGCTGTGCGAGCGGTGATGACGAAGTAGCAACGTCATTATTCTCAGCCCTACTCTTCAGTCGCTAGCTAACTAAGCTAGCAGAGGGTGTCTTCTCCAACTCCAGAAGTGTCCAACACTTCGCTTTTTGTCTACGTCGATAACCTCAGTTTTCACTCCTTCTGCCTTTCTAGGCATGGATGACAGCTATACCCGGTCATGGCATTACGACATTACACCCTTGACTTCACCCTCGCTATGCCAGGTAAACGATACAAACACAGGACACGGAAGTAGGCTAGTACTTCTTGATGCTCGTGCTTTGCCGCAGAATAGGACACGGATAGGCCACTGACCGCAGCAAATCTGAAGTTGCACATTGTGATTTACAAACACGTACCTCTATGTAAAAGTACCTACCCACAGTTCTTTGTAGATAACGCATGCAACATTTTGCTTTTGAAAACGCAGCATCTACCATTTATTTACAATAAGCTTAGAAGTAATGCTATTGGTGCAGTCAGCCATGCTATAGGCTATGGAGGACAAACCCCCAATTTGCAGAAACGATTTTTTTCTTTACACCAGTGCAAATTGTATTTTTTTTAAGAACACATGACTATATTAACTACATATACAAGCCCAATTAGCATATATATCAATGTATATGTCTAAAGGATACCATTGTACAACAACTTGATGGCTACTAACTGTGATTGCAGCGACTTCTGGTTGTCACCTGTTCATAAATGTAATGCAACCTGGTGTTCTGGTTGTCCTACGTTGTTGGATTTTCCTACCGTAGCGCTAAATTATAGCTGTTTCTATCGATATATTTATCGATCCAGCCTACCACATGGAAAAGACCTGGTAGTATCATTTGACAGTGCAACATACCTCATCAGATTGTCCTAGTATAAAACTAGAGGGTACAATTTCTGGAGAAATTGTAGGGTGTGCTCGTTGCAGATAGGTCTGTTAATTAACTGTAATTTTTACGACTGACATTTCTGTATATTTTGTCTAAAAATGCCTACTTAGTATTTATGAAGATTGCATAGATTTAGCATAAATTTGTTGCTGCTCATTTACATTCAAAATACTAAGTGAAGTATAGAATGAAACAGTTGTCTTGTCATTTCCCCTGGAAGACGGGAATAGTTATATTATATGCTATAGCAGCCTCAGTTGAAAAGTTGGATTAAACGAAGATATTGGGCAATCCGGTGTAAAAATTGTCCTAACCTCTATGACTTAAAGGTGTCACTTTAGGAAGTTATTTAACAGTAATATGAGTTTCCCTAGCCTGCCCTTGGACCTCCAGTGGCTAGAAATGTTGATAGGTGTAAACCAAGCCCTGCAATTTGAAAATGTTCCTCTTATGTCGTCATAAGCGGAACGATTACCTCCCTTTTCT
The DNA here is from genome assembly GCA_903064625.1 of Mallotus villosus. Taxonomy (NCBI): domain Eukaryota; kingdom Metazoa; phylum Chordata; class Actinopteri; order Osmeriformes; family Salangidae; genus Mallotus; species Mallotus villosus. The sequence continues at coordinate 60,209 of CAEFZP010001702.1, forward strand.
CTGCTTTGCCCGCCCAGAGAATTTGGCCCGCCAATGAGAAAATGAGCTATGACCTGCAAACGTGATTAGTTTTTTTCCGACAACATGGCATGCAAACGACCGAAGCATGGCAGTTAGCCCTGCCTCTCTCCTCATAGCATTTAAAGCTACAGACACAGAAATGGCACGTCCTAAGGAAAGCTCATTGTGCGACTGCTCGTAGTGGCTGTAATTCTGCACCAAGGCTGATTTTCGGGAAAGAGAATTCGGATACAGTATTAAGGACTAAGGCCTATATAATGTATTTTTGGGCTGTCCAAAATTTTAGGCCGTCTATCAGCTGTGATTGTTAAGTGCATGTCGGAGAATAGCACGGACACACGCTTCACACCGCAGTTGAGATTGCGTGTGTGCGTCTTGAGAATTGTAAGTGGTATAACTTATGTTGTCAGTTCATTTAACCCTGGTGCTGCCTTCGGGTCACAAAGGTTCACAACGACCCATCATTCTGCTGCGACAATTTTACCCAATACAAAAACAGATAAAAAACATTTTCTTTCAACATTTGCGCTGTGGGGGGTGTGAGACAGCCCGACGGTTAAAAGAAAATGCTTCACTTTATTTTTGTATGAGGTAAAGTTGTCACAACACGTGGGGGGATCACAATGACTGAAGGGTCACAATGACTCGAAGATAACACAAGGGTTAAGCCTGTTATTGTATTAGTCTATAGTTCTTGCTAATTTAAATTAAGTTAACTGGTGATTTTCGTTGTTTGTATTCTTCCCCTGCTAGCTACAGTAAATTGCACGTCTGTTGATTCGATAGCGATTGCTGCCTTTTGCTCACGTTTGTATTTTAGGTGCAAAAAGCAGAATTCCCATATCTGTTGAAAGCTTCCCTGCTCAACTGTTTTGGTGTAGATTTGACTCTAAAACTGTTAAATGATTAACTTTGTGACATGACGTGAAGACATGGCTGCCGCCTATGACTATGCGGTCTACTGGGAGAAATTCTCACTCAAATGTAAAGACTTTCGTGCCCCAAATAAAATTCTGATGTGACAGATCAATCAGGAATCGCGTTCTCTTTTAAAGGCTGTCCTCGACTTTTTGGGGCTTTTTAAATCGAACTATTTGTATAATCCGTGTAATTCTCTAGCCGTTATAAAGGCAATATTTTCCCGGTCTCGGACAGACCTGCCCCCACTGCTAAAAAAAATTGAACAAACTGCATGAGTTCTGTGTGAAATAGTAATTATTTAATGCACACAGCTATAGGCAAATGTCCACATTTGTGGACAATAAATAGCCTATCATTACACTCAGTTCATAAATATTTAATCTGGGCACCTGAGCCACTTTCCATGGTATTATTAGGAAACACAACACAACTATTACTGTAAGACTAAATATTAAGGATTTATTGATTAATTTAACACAATCAATTATCTTTGATAGAACGTGCCTGTTCTTATCCACTTCTTCGTTGTGTTTTCTCACCCCAATCCGGTGACCTTCATCCAGTTGCGTAGCGATATTGTCTCTGCCTATCATGGCTAGTGTAACAGAGTTAGAACCGTGAAACTCACTCCTCAGGTATGTAATGGGCCACCCGCGTCAGTCCAGTTGCGTAGTGATAACGGAGCTTGCAAGACCACGTCCGTTACATACACGTTACACTAGCTTGATTGTATTTATTTTCCATTTTTGTAAGGTTGATCTGGGCCAAGCTCTTTTATTTTTATTTTATACACTAAAGTTCTCCTCTCGAAAGGATTTTGGAGAAGATGTAGAACAGAATTTGATAACAGCTGAAGACCGGTGTCTGAGTCATCATTTTCAATAACGTACAGTAGGTGTTCCTGTTGCACAAGACATCACTGTAGACTCTCCTCCGGGCGATTATTTCAGCGCCCATTAGGCATCATTTTAGAGGACACTGATTGTAGGGGTGTCACAATACCAACATTTCAGTAGTCGGTGCCAATACCAGTAAAATAACACGATTCTCGATGCCAATTTCGATATCACAGTAAAAAAAAAGGATTTTCTAAGATTCCATGTACTGTACTTAAACTTCTTTATTAAAATATTTGAAAAATAGCTAAATGTCTTAAGACATACAAAACATGTGCAATAGAGCATAGCACATCATAATAAAGTGCAATTAAGCCAGCTAACAAGATGAACATGAGTTTACCTTCTAACCAAGGTAGGCTATAGGCTAACGCTAAAACTACAGCATAGCTAACCTAAACGATGTAACATAAGCCATTGTAACACACGTGCCCACCATCTCAAACATCATGTAACGTGTATTTCAGTATGACAGATTAAAAAAACAGAAACGATGCATTCGTTGGATGTATTCAGAATTTCGCCGAATTTCGCCGTTCGTTGTTCGACCACAACGAACATTGATTAAGTATGCCAGATGTTAGCATCCGTGCTGCGCCTCTTCTGGAACTGAATCAGAACTCACCTCGAATTCTTTAAACAAATCCGGATAACGGATTCATTTCAGGTGCTTAGCTAAATTGGAAGTATTACCTCCCTTGGTCTGAAGACCACGGTAGCATCTTTTGCATAATGGCTTCTGCGGATTCATTATTGTCAACAAGTCGAGGTAGGGCGATCGCTGCAGCTGCAGTTGCTATTCTGAATGTAAACGTCGACTGGAACACTCCTGAATACTGCCCCCTATCAGTTCCAGAAGCGGCGCAGCACCAATGCTAACATCTGGCATCGGCGCTTACGGTGCTTCAAAAAAGGGCACGAGGGGTTATTTTAGCATCGAAAGGTATCGTAAGTATCTGTTCTCGTGACATCCCTAACTGATTGGCTAAATATGTGTTGCTGTGGTATATTTTGTTAGCAACGGTCAGCAATTCGCCTATCACCAGCAGGTGGTAGGCGTTTCGATGGGCAATTTTTCTAGCGCCCCAGATGTCGAGCATGTAGTAAATTGATCCCAAAACAGATTTTTGGTATATATATACACAACACGTTATTGTGTATTTTTAACACAATCATGCTTAAAATGAGGAGTTATTGTTTAGAAAATATATTACATGAAAACACTACATCTGAAACACTTTTTAAAATGGAGGGTGGCGCGAAAATCTAAAACACTTTTTACCAGGGAGGGCGGCGCCCTAGTGCCCTCTTGACCAGCCGCCACTGCTCTTGACAATACTAAGAGTGGAGTGTAGAATTAAACGGTAATCTAATCATTTCCCTTAGTGCAAGAGGTAATGTTGACATGCTTTTCTGGCAGCCTCACATAGTTAAAACAGTTTAATCAAAACAAAGATTTGGGCAATCCTGTGTAAAAATTAGGCCATAACGTATATTGTGACTTAAACTTACCCCAATTTTCTTTGCTTCTAGTGATATTTTTAAACATTTACTTATATCGACTTTATAAATTGAAACCCCCCTTTGATTAAGCTGATTATAATAACGTTGTCACTGGCAGTATCTTCGTTGGAATCACAATTCTAGTAGCACCTGCAAACTGAAAATATGCCCCAAAAACATATATAAGCTTGTCATGTATTTCTGGAAAACTTCGGAAAGCTTCGGAAGGGCGTACAAAAATAGTGTTGACATCACAGCCTGGAAACATAGCTAGCTACATGTTATCACCCTGGCCTTTGCCTATGGTGTTTCTGAAGCTGTCTTGCAGTTTTAGGTAACTTCTGTCTCCCAGAAGTTAACGAGCGGCTAAACAAACTGAAAAGTTAAGGCTGTGACTACATTTCAACATCTGTCCCTTTACTTAACAGCACAACGTTTGATCAAATTGAGCTATTCACAGTGCTCGAAGTTGCAGTGTTAATTTACTATATTTAAAAAAAGCTGTTTCTCTTATGGCATGCGTTGTCAGTTTTGGCCCAAGTTCAAATGGCTTTAATTCAGTCATCTTTTGACATATAAAGGTTAAATTTGGCACGGTACTTCAGAGTGATATAATCTTGAAGCCTTTTAGGTTTGAAAAACCATCAGTCAAAATTACATTTGATTTGTTGACACAATTTTTGAAGCAATTGAAAAAGCAATTGAAAAGCTATTGAAGCAATGTGTACATTTACATAAATACACCCCTTTTATTTTGTATTGTATACATATTTCCTAAATAGCAAATGAAAAGACATCAATTATACACATCTCTACCACATTTCATGTAAATTGGACTTCATTGGGGTTCAAGAGAAGAAGATTTTTTGTAGGTTTTCCCAATTGTTCACAGTACATTAAAATCCATCATGGCGGACCTTATGGGTCCTTGAGGCTTTTTTGTTCCTCCTCATGAGCAATGAGGCACGTACACCCATTTTCAGACATATGTGGCGGTGGAAATATCTGTTGACTTTGGGCAGTGCCTGTATCGCCAACTATTGACGAATGTGGGCAATGTGTGGTGTTAGCCTGTTGTATCAATGTGGCAAATTTCTAAACTTTTTTTACCAAGGAGATCTTGGGTTATCGGGCCAAATAGGTTACTATAATAATAATAATAATGCTAACAACTACAATAAGGTTCCTCCTACTGGAGGAATCCTAAATATACTAAGAGTTAATGGGGTGTGACACAACTGACAGCTTGCTCTGCAGTAGCAACAACTTGCTATGCTTGCAGACATAAGCCGATTTACCCCTCTCTGCACCATCCAACCAGTGCCTCGTATATCCTTCTACCTCCAGCCCCTCCACCCTATCACCTTCAGAAGCATTTGTGGGGGAATAAGACAACGTTCAACGTCTTATGTTTTGACAAAATGCTTTTCTTGAATATGGTTCGTCTGAGATTGTACTGGTTTGTCCAGGATTGTGCCGGTTTCAAGCTGGGCATCCTGAGTCATGACAAATATCTCAAACATTTAAAATGTCCTGATTTTCAACATTTACAACCATATTGTCTCGGTTTTAGCCACAACTGAAATAATAACATCTAGAGAGGGAACATTTTCCAACTGATATTTCTGGAAATGTTAAATAAGTATGCATACTTATTATTTATGAAGATGGCATAGATTTAAAGCATACATTTGTTGTTGCTCATTTACACTTCAAAATACTAAGATTGAAGTGTAGGATGAAACCGGGTTCTCTTTCATTTCCCTTAGTGCAAGGGGGAATGGTGATGGGCTTTGTTGCATTCTCACATAGTTGGAAAAAGTTGCATCAAAATGAAGAAATTGTGCAATCCTGTGTAAAAATGGTCCTAACCCTAATCTAACAACGTTCTCACTGTCAGTAGGCCTATCTTACTGGGAATCGCGATTCAAAGAGTACCCTCTGCAAACAGATACAACTTATACTAGAGAGCATACAATTTCTGGGGAAATAGTGAGGGTGTGCTTGCGGCTGCCCCAGCTGCCCATAGTGTGATGGTGTTTACTGATATCAACCACCACAGTTTTTACATTGGTTATAGACAGCAAAGAACATTTGTGTAGGTTGTTGGTCAACTCGTCTTGTTATCTGGTTACTAATTCCTGGAGAGCAACCATTAGTTGACATGGAATTTTGTAAACTTATATAATTTAATATCAGCTTATATTGTACATTACACTTCACAGTTGTGTTTCATATCTCAAAGTAAAATGATTAAATAGTTATCACCCTGGCCTCTTTGCTTGTGGCGTTTCTGCAGCTGCCGTCCAGTAGCGTTAAAGCTATAGTTAGCCTACTAGCTAGTAGCTATCTCCCAGAAGTGAACAAGCTGCTAAACTAGCTAATGTTCTGCTAGAGGTAGTCACGCGCGTCAGTGACTGTGGCTAGCAAGTTAGCCACGTAAATAAAAATACATAAAACTCAATGGCTACCAACATTTGACATGATGTTGTCTAAGTAATCCAAATATTGACGGATGCTTAGGGGGGGCGGCACGATACCATTGCTGTGCAACAGTCTCTATGCACGTCTTATCCATGCCTCGTTGCTAGAGTGTTCTGACGCAGTGAAGTAGGCTAGAAAGTACCCTTTGCCGACAAAATACACTTTTTTGCCACAAAAACGTTGTATCCTCCTAAACTGTGCAATGGAACGTAAACAAAAGTAATGCCAACGCAATCGAGACCAAGACGAAACTTTTGACACTGTCGTTTTCTATGTAGTCCAAATATTGACCGAGCCTTAAGGGGGCAAAAATAATAATAATAATAATAATAATATATATGTGAGATAACAAAGGTTGGCTCTGGCGAAGCCCGAGCACACCCAATAAGCTTGAAATGCATTTCAGGAAAACTGGCTTATATAATATTGTCTACTCATATTGCATACTCTTATCTCCCAAATAAAAGTACCCCCCGGAATAAAGTTACCCCCCGGACAAATCCTTAAAATCGAATAAAAGTACCCCCCGGAAAATTGCCAAATCAGCACGCAAACTGTGTCCATATGCTATCAAAATGTGTTCACTACCAGTGTAAGTGCGCATCTTTTACTGTCGCTTGCAATCAGGAATAGAAATGGACAGCAAATTGCTAGGAAAAAGTTTTTACAAGCTGTCTAGTTACAAACATACATGTACTAGTATTATCACTTTTCCTAAAACAGCTTACAGTCAACATGACAACCACTACCAAATTAACCATTGCTAGGAAAATACTTCAATGCCTGTAGCTTGGAAATACATAGTTACAAATCTGTCAAATAACAAACATGCCATGACTACTGGTATACCTCAACAAACTTATAGTAGACACGACTGCCGCGCAGCACAATGCAGGTGCTGTGATATTTCTAATGACATCATCTCGCAGCACCTCATATTCCTCGTCTTGTGCGGCATACAATCCTGAACTTGCACCGGTACTAGTTACACCTTCAAAGTGCTAGCTAGTAGGCTACTTGAGTTTGCAAATATAAAAAAGTAAATACCCTGGGATTTTTAATTGACGATGAGAGGCTCGTTGTCTATAGGTTGTGACTGTCATGCTGGTGTGCTGAATGGGAACCGTTATGTGAGTGTACAGTAGCTAGAGCCAACATCAGAGCCATAATGAGGCTCTGGCTAACATTTACTAGCTTGCACTCATGGCAAGCCGTTTTATCATTTAATCAATGAATTCTTGATATCCAAAATTCGAATTGTTGATATCAACAATTGCATTTTGGATATCAAGAATTCGAATTTTGGATATCAACAATTGCATTTTGGATATCAAGAATTCGCATTTTTGATATCAACAATTGCATTTTGGATATCAAGAATTCGCATTTTGGATATCAACAATTGCAACAATTGCAAGAATTAATTATTGATATCCGAAATTATTTTTGATATCAAAAATTGGAATTCTTGATATCCAAAATGAAATTCTTGATATCAAAAATAGGAATTCTTGATATCCAAAATGCAATTCTTGATATCAACAATTGGAATTCTTGATATCAACAATTCAATTCTGGATATCAACAATTCGAATTCTTGATATCAAACTAGCATACATTTGCGTAAATTGAAGCTGTTAACCAATGGGTAGGGGAGTGGGGGAGTTTAAAAAAACGTTGCGTCCACTACGCAAGAGTTGGGATTCTGTTGGGTTTATTCTGCTCGTAGCAGACGGGTTGTTGTGTTATGTCTGCTGAACCCAGATAACTATGTTACACGTACAATAGCCTACATTCATAAAGGTTAGGACAATTATTACGTTTTTGGGGGTCTCAAAACATCCAACTTAATCCATTTTCAAAATCAATGTTGAACTAAACCGAACTCCAATGGATTGCAAAGTCTACAATGGCACTTGTTTCATCAGCACAGAGTTCAACGTGTTTCTAAGTAAAAATGGAATCCGTCATGTGACCTCTGCACCCTACCATGCCTCCAGTAACGGGTTAGCAGAGAGAGGGGTACAAACATTTAAGAGAATGATGAAAAAATGTCCAGAAGGCACGCTGACAGCTAAAGTAGCCATAGTTCAGCCATTCAGCTACAGAGTGACACCTCACACTACAACAGGCCTTTCTCCAGCAGAGCTGCTTCTCGGGAGGAAACTACGTTGCACTTTGGATTCCATCCACCCAGACCTAAACAATAGAGTGCAGAAGAAACAGGAAAGACAAATAAAAGATCACAACAAAAAGGCAAAACAACGCTGGTTTAAAACAGGAGATTCAGTGCTGACCCAGAACTTCAGTTTTGGACCCAAGTGGATTCCAGGAATCATTGAGTCAGTGACGGGACCAGTGTCATACAAGGTGATGTTGGGTGATGAGAGAATAGTGAGGAGACATGTGGATCAGATCCATGCTCACCACCAGAGACCAGAAAGAGGCAATGAAAAACAACAAAATGTGTCAACTCTGCCCAACACAAAAGATGAAGCATGGCTGGATGCTGAGGAGGTTGCGCTCAGTGGTGACCAGTTGGAAGAGCCAGCAGCAACAGAAGTTGTAGGAAGTTCAGACCAAAGTGCTGTGGCAAACCAAACTCCAGTGAGGAGACTGGCAAAAAGGGAAACTAAGTTGCCCAGTTATCTTAAAGACTTCAAATTGAACTAAGAGGAAGAGACTCGTTGATAAGTGGCCCTTAATATGGACACCTAATCAAACAGGAAAATAAACTGATGTTGTGTTGTTAGAATGTTCCTAAAAACAAATGTTTGTATAACCTGCTTAAGGAGGGAGGGATGTGATAACTGGGCAGAGTAATTAAAACATGTTAATCCGCTGGTCCACTAGGTGGCAGAAACCCTCTGTTGTTACGGTTGAGTTAACCTATACTAAGCACAGAACAAGTTCAGTTGGGAATGTGTCTCTGTTGGCCATGTTGAGTATGCTGCATACTGTGTTCGCCAACAAAGAAATAAAGCTCCTTAAATGTGTAGCAAGAAGCCTCCGGGAGTTACTACATAAATATATATGTATTAGCTATGTTGGATGCTGTCGTCCTCTCCTACTCTTTCTTCAATGCCTAACGAATCTATTGACTGTCTTTCTGCTTGAGCAGCACTGGTTGAAGCCTGAAAATATTGTAAACAATTTCTGCATGCAGGTAGCAACGCTAGTGCTAAATAGCGATTTAGCTGGTCGGCTCCATGACGCCGGGTAAGTAGGGCTCGTGAGACTGCTCACCAAAAGAACGATGGGGAAGCCACTTGTCTAGCAGATGTTCGTAGGTACCTAGGGAAAAGTAGCCTCAACTTTCCTAGACTTAGCTACGATACTAATGCTGAAGGGTCGCTGATATCGCATAGCGTCGTTGCTAACGTTTGATGTTGTGACTGTGTGTGTATTTGAGAGACAAGTGAATGACAGAGAGACGGAGGGAGAGCAGGGAAAGGAAATGCAGCTGAACGAATATGCTGCGTGTTTTAGATAGCGTAAAAAAAATATATATATCTAACGAAACGCAATATGTGGCGGCCGGTGTTGATTCTGTGGCGCACCGCCACAAATTCGTCTTATGTGTGGGAAACACTGCCCCAAGATAACTCCGTCCGAGTCGGTTGATTCTGACAGTGCATGCTTGGAAACTGTGAATTGGGCTATGGACTGGACTCTGCGTCTTTGCACATGCTTGAGATCCCGCCAACCTCCCCCTCGTTGGGATTCACAACTTCCTTCTCATTCTCACAGAAATTGTGCAACCCATAACGGGTAGCAATCACTTAAGGGGTGTTCACATGTGCCGTCATACCCTCGTGAAATTGTTTTACCATATCCACAAAGTGTTCCGGACACCCGATTCTATCCAGCACGGTCCATAGGCCCGCCCGTGATAGTGTAAAATGCTTTTTTAAAGTCGATGAACACCACATACAGTGGCCTATTCTGTTCGAAGCATTTCTCCTGCACCTGACGGAGGGAGAATATCATGTCCACAGTGCTTCTTTCCTGGCGGAATCCGCATTGCGTTTCAGGGAGCAGGCCATCCTCCAGGTGTTGTATGAGGCGGTTGAGAATGATCCTGGCCAGCACTTTACCAGCAACTGACAGCAGAGATATCCCTCTATAGTTCCCACAATCTGAGCGGTCTTCTTTTTTGTAGATAGTAATCATGCTAGCGTTTTTCCAGTCAAGTGGAATGACTGTTTCATGCCACATATCTAGAATTAGATTCCAGAGTGTCTCCGTGAGAAGTGAACCTCCGTGTTTGAAGATCTCTCCAGGTATATGATCCACGCCAGGAGCCTTACCATCGGACAACTGTCCAATAGCTGTTTGTACTTCATCAAGGACCGGCTCTACGTCCAGCCAATCCTCTTTGGGCCTTCGGGGTATCTGGCTGATGGTTTCTAGGGAGACATTTCCTTGAAATGCTCTGCCCATCGGTCAAGGATTAGTTTGTCTTCTGTAATCAGGGTCTGCCCGTCTGCAGCTTTTAGTTGGGATGTTGCATTGGTCTTGGGCCCCCATACCTCCTTCAGTCCATTGTAGAAGCTACGCATATTGTTTGTATCGGCATGGTGTTGGAGTTGCTTCGCTTTATCTTCCCACCATTTGGATTTCATCTCCCTCGTTCTCTTCTGGAGTTCCCTACTGGCATCTTGGAACTTTTTAGTTTTGGATCTTGTTTTATTCCCGGACAGCAGATTGCTAAATGCTGTATTCTTCGCTGTTATGAGGCTTTGGATTTCTTCGTCGTTTTCATCAAACCAGTCCTGGATTTTCTTTGTTGATTTTCCTAGGACCCTTTCTGCTGTTGCTAGGATGGTTTCTTTCAGTGAAGTCCAATTCTCATTAATGTTAGAATGTGTAGGTGGGTTATCTTGGATTGCTCTGGTCATCTCTTCTTCAAGTTCGGTCTTCTTTTGAATGTCCTTGAGAGCTCGCACATTAAGATTGCTGGGTTTGGTCGATGCGTGTTTGCTGTAGGTCTTTCTCAGCGCCAGGGAGAACCTGGCTCTCAGCAGCTGGTGATCGGTGTTACAGTTTGCACCTCTCATGGCACATGTTGACCTCACATCAGATTTATCTCTCTGTCGAGTTATGATAAAGTCTATTTGATGCCAGTGTTTTGATCTTGGATGCATCCAGGTAGATTTTTTGTTCTCAGATGTTTTAAAGAGGGTATTGGTGATTATCAGTTTGTTTTCAGTACAGAATGCCAGTAGTTTTTCTCCATTTGAGTTGATCTTGCCCATACCAAAACTACCCAAAGCTTCGTTCCAGGCAATGTTGTCAGCTCCAACCCGTGCATTTATGTCACCCATTATTATGAGCTTGTCTGATGATGGTATTTGGTTGACCAGGTGCTGCAGTTGTTGGTAGAATTCATCCTTTTCCTCTTCCGGGTAGCTCATAGTAGGGGCATACGCACCGATAAGAGTCAGGTTGTTGTTGTTGTCAAGGGGGATGCGCAGCGTTATTAGTCGTTCATTTATTGGTGATGGAGCCTGCTCTAGCTTTCTGCTGATCTTGGTTTTGATGGCAAATCAGACTCCATGATTTCTCCTCTGTCCTGCAGCCTTACCGCTCCAATAGAAGGTGTAGCCTGCCAGATCCTCCACTAAAGCTCCGCTCTCAAGAAAACGTGTCTCACTGAGTGCCGCTACATCAATATTGTACCTGCCCAGCTCACGGGCAACAATAGCTGTCTGTCTCTCCGGACGATCTGTCCGGTCCGTTCTGTCAAGCAATGTTCGTACGTTCCATTCTCCAAGTGTGAGTTTGGTCTGTTTCTTTCCTAGCATATTTTTCACTCCCACCAACCACCAGCGCCTGTATATTAGGATAATAGCAGTTGCCCCAAAAAATAGCATTGTCCAAATAAAGCTAGATTTGAATTGTTACCATCATGGAAACGTACTGATTGTGTGACCAGGCTGGTGACCAGCATGAGGAGGAGGTGTGGGCCGCTACCCACACGGTTAGCTGTGTTGCTCATTCCACGAATGCACAATCCTTACAACTTGTACCTCGTTGTAAAGGTGACTAATCAGGCTTTCCAACAATATAAAATACAATACCAATTGTGGAAGGGGAGGAATAATCGACCTAAATAACATTTCAAAACTTTTTTGAGGAGTTTATAGGTTGCGCCTTGCCAAAGGCAAGCACATCGAATAATAAATAGCCTATAAGGTGTATTCACGTGACGTCAGCACCCCGCGTAACCCAAGCGCCGCCATCTTGGGGTCCACTTATTTGCAGTGCGCACTCGAGCAACAAAGTTGATAGACGTTCTCGAAATGCCAGAAGAAGTTGACCTCTCGTGTCCCCTGTCTGATTATGTGACAGGCCTGCAACCTCATGTCCTTCTGCGTTACCAAAGAAAGATCTCAGCGGTTGGAATCGATACTTTTTTGATTCAAGATGATCAGTATTTCTTGAGAAGAGCTTCGTAACACACTGCAAAACAATGCCGTGCATGGACCCCAAGATGGCCACGAAAGATAACCCTGATCTTAACAATGACGGACATCTCACATAATGTAGTTGTAAGTAATTTATTAACAATATTTACAAGATTATATTTGAATAGATTATTGAAATTATGTATAAAAGAACAGAAATGATGAAAAACAACACAGAAACTTAAATGATTAAACACACACACTATATTTCGTTTGCTATCCTGGCCATGATGCGGTCACGGAATGGCCCGGCACCGCTCAAAGTCCTCTTCCTCTTCTCCTGAGTGGTCTTCACACAGGGGACAGAACACGAACTGCACAAAATCCTCTTCCCTTGGTGGGTTAGTTCCCCTAGATCTTCCACATGTATCTGACAGAAGATAATATATATAAAAAGCGGAAAAACGTAAATACTTTGTCACCTATTTTGTAATATCTTTATATCTTTAATGATCATGGCGATAACGATTTTACGGTCGAATTAGTTACTTCGGGAGGCTATTGTATTGGGAAAGTAGACGGGTCAAAGAGAAATCTATCAAACATTAGTACTCACCTATTTGAATGGCATTCGACGAGCCTTGCGTTGAGCAAAATCCTCGACAATGTCCTTAATGTTCAATTCCCGGGCTCTGGTGCTTTCGATGGACAGGATAGCCAGCCCATTCAGCCTCTCCTGTCCCATGCTGCTCCTCAGGTACGTCTTAATGAGCTTTAATTTATAAAAGGATCGCTCAGCTGTTGCCACTGTCACAGGTAATGTCAGATACAATTGCAAAGCAGTGCACACCTCACCAAAGGTGGATGTCACAGATTGATGATCCACAATCAGCATCTTTGCAATTTCGGACACTGAAGACCTCTGAGCAATCTCTGCTCTAAAACAGGCCCTGAATGACACGAGTTGTGCAGGAAACGATATTGCTACGTCCCTGCTGTAGTGGTCAGACAGACGTTTTGCCTTCTCATAAAGCTCATCGTCGTCTGCAAGCTGAAGGGTCATGGGGTGTAGTGCCTCAAACATGTGAGAGATTGCTCTCATACTCGTGAATCTGTGGGAGAGCTGGTGGATGATTATGTCCAGATTGGCATTAAAAATGTTAACTCTGAAAAAGCTTTCAGCGTTGGACAGGTGCTCATCTTCGCAAAGCTCGTCAAAATGACGTTTGACTCTTCTCCCTCTAACCTTTTCGAAGGTGTTCTGAGCTCCCCATTTGTCTGCGAGCCTCTGCGCTGTTGTCTTTGCCTGGTCAAAAGAGCCCCTGTACTCAGACAAGATCCGTATGGTGTTCTCCAGTAATTTCACTGCCTTCTCTATGTCTGTGTTTGTGTCTTGTAGTAGTTTGGAAACAACATTCACACTCCAATACTTTGGTCTGCAGAACCACTAGAACAATGAAACTGAACTTCTCCATCTTTTTCTTTAATCCTGATGCTTCACCACGCTCATCCTTCTTGTCAGTGGTCAGAGCTATTTTTGTCAATGTTTTCATTATGTCCACATACCTGTACCGTAAAGCAGTAAGGGACTCATACCGAGAAGACCAACGGGTGGGACATAGTCGCTTCAGTGTTACGTCCGAGTGATCTGAGAGGTCTGTGGAGACGATGCCAGTGAGCATGGCCCACCTTTTGATACTGTGGCCAAAGAACATATACAAGCTTTCTATTGTGGCATAAAACTGTTCCATCTCTGGAAAATGTTTAACTGCATCATTGAGAACTAAATTGAGATTGTGTGCAGCACATGGCTCCTCGCAAGTGGCTCCTTTTCCCTTATCATGGCCTGTACTCCCGAATAAACCCCACTCATATTGGCTGCCCCGTCAAAGCCCTGCCCACGACATTTAGCAATATCAAGTAAATTTTTCGTGATGCTGCCAGTGATTTTTTTTCCAGCTCGCTTGCAGACGTGTCAGCTGTCTCCTCAAACCCCCAAAAAGCCTTGATTACTTGTATATCTTTAGCGATGTCCATATGATCCCTAACTATTGTGACGTATCTGTATACTTGGCTAAGCTGATCTCGCTTGGACAGATCTTGAGTCGTATCCATTATCACAGAAAAAAATGGTGCTTGATTCATTTCAGCCGTAATGTCCTGTTGAACTCGCTGTGACAAAATATATATCAGCTCATTCTGGATGGTGGGGCTGAGGTATTTAGCTGACCCCTCGGGCCGTTTGATTAGTTCTTGAAGCACAGGGTGATAGCTTGCCAGCAGCTCGATAATGGAAAGGAAATTCCCACAGTTTTGCTGTCCCAATATGTCCCTATGCCCACGGAACGCTAGGTTACAAGTAGCCAGTGTAAGTGTCACATTGACTATGCGTTCCAGCACTTTTCTCCAAAAGAGCGCTGCGTTACGTACGTCCCTCTCTGTCTGAACGTCAATGGTGCCAAGGAGTTTCCACTGCTCATACACCACACATGCTCCAACATGTAACTGAGAGGATTCATGGACTATTATTGTATAACGGCGAACTGCGGTCTCCAAATAGCCAGCATGGCTCACAGTATGCACAATCCAATTTTAGAGAGTAGCAAAGCCAGCTGCGTAGCAGTTTGATTCCAGCTTTTGTCTTGGTATAATAAAACCCCTCAGAAAAACAGCGATGCTCTTGGTTTCTTTGGAAAGGACCACTAGGTTTACAAGACCCGGTCGTTATAATGAAACGTTTTACCTTAGCATCTGAAACGTCTTCCTCAAAATGCCCCCTATCTGTGGCGTAACGCTTCGGTGGCTGTCGCTCATCGCCCTGCTCTGAATCACTGACTGGCGTCATCTCAACCTGGTCCTCGCCTCTGTCATCTTCAATACACATTACTTGGGGTGCTGACTACACCTGAGCTGCCTGGTTCTGACTCTGACTCTGTCTCTGACTGGTTAGGCCTGCAACCAAGAATATGGATTTGTTTTACATTGGAATAAATGGGAAAACACTTCGTTACATTTGGCTCCCCTCCCCCTCATAGGAATAGCCTCCCTAGCACCCTGCTAGGCCATTGGCTAGCTTAACATAATCATTTGCTATCCACCTAGTAGTGACCACTATTTACCCAACTTGTATCCTAGTTATCCTGCCCGACCATAATGTATGTAGGCTATAGCTTGGCTTGAAATGTATATCTATCACAATAGCCGTAGGTTACCTGTCTGAGGCCAGAGATACTGATCCCAGCTGACCTGCTGCACTGCTGCTAGCAGGGGGGACGTCCGTGGCTGGGACGTGGCGGGGTCGTCTGTGGCGGACTTCGTGCCGGGCTGGCGACTAGATGGTCTAGATAAAAAAGTTTCTGATTTCTGTAGTTGAACTTAAGCATATTGGAGATAGAGTACAGCGTTGAAACGAGGGAGGGCCCGTCGAGCGACGGTACTTGTAGGGGCCCGCGACGAGTGACGCGTGTACATTTTTGGGCCGGCTACGGGCCCCTGCACCCCACGGGCCCCGGTGCAGCTGCACCTGCTGCACCCCCTATAGCTACGCCCCTGGATAGGGGTCACTTGACTGAATACGCCCTATTGCTGCAAGCAGCAATTCCTCCTCAACTTTGCGAAACCATTTAAAAATTGACATGATATAAACATGTATTTCATACATTTCAAGACAAATGGAGCAATTGCTGATTGAAGTTTTTATTGTATCATTCACAAATTGTGTTGTAGACAGAAATCCATGCTGCTGACATTATGGCTTCTTGAGACGTTTTTGTTCCCAATGAGCAATAAGCCAACTTTCAGACATTTTGGCCTGATGGGGTCAAAATAACATCCTTTTGAAAGTGACATCTTTGAGGCATGGCCAAGGCCACCAATGCTCTGGTCAGGCCCATGCTTTCTTAGAAGTGTAAGTCTACTCTTTAGTTTAATTGTAAAAAAGAATAAGAACAAATTACCAAGCTGTGTTTGGTTGATTTAAACTTTATAGTTATGGAGAACACCTTCGGTTTATGTTAGCATTAGCAATAGCTGTAGCGAAAATAGCCACAGCATTTCTTCGCAAGCAAAATGTATTTATAGAGTACTTTAAAATGAAGTGTACACAAAGTGCTGTACAGTAAAAACAATATACATAAAAGCCCTAAATACAAAAACTCACGTCTCATACAATACAAATACAAAAACAACTAGAAAGGTACATTTCCTAAAGAAAATGTGTGTGTTTGCTGACTGCAGTTGAAACTATTGTTATGCTCTACTCCCGTTAGGGAGGGGATGCTACACCTACCTCGCTGCTCAAGGACCCCAAGTGGTCAGAAGGAGAAGTATGGAGTCGTGGGTGCAATCTTGCGGTAATAGTAGGGAGAAGGGGCTGGATGTATTGAGCCCCAATACATTGTTGGTTTGGGCTAAACCCGGAATGTTTACAACGTCTGGCTCCGCGCCTGATTAACACTCGGATCGATAAGCAGTCTCTAAAATGGTAGCAATATAAAAACATATACGATCCCTTTCCTTAATCATAATAACCCCCCCAGAAATGTTCACTGCACACCCAGTCAAAGCAGGCTGCCCTTCCAGCTAGCATCACAAACATCACAAAAGAGAAGCAGTTTTTACAATTCATATCAGCTAAACAGTACATGTAAAATGGCATTTGAATTCAAATGTGACGAGAAGTGGGCAGTGTAGTCGCTGAAACTGTGCTTATTTTATTGATGAAACGGCTCATTTGTAAATTTGCTCCGAGTTTTCGATAACCTATAGCTAGCATCGCAGTGCAGCGCCACCTACTCTCCTGGCGGTGAATTGTTTTCAGCACCCACAGCCTAAGTAGAACTATAAACAAAGTCTATCCGTGTGTATCCGTGCGTATCCGTGAGCCTGCCCACCCGAAAAAGGAGACGCAGAAGCATATTGAGGCCTTGACGGAGAGCTCGTAGAGGGCGTTCCACGGAGACGAGGGCGTTCCCATGTGTCCGTTTTTTGAAAAATGCAGAAGCATATATCGGCCTTTATGCATTTAAGGAGTTGTGCTTTTAAATCAAGCTGAGCATACACAATGCTCAATCATTCCCTTGTCAATCAGGAAAATGCTAAATGGTAATATTGTTTTAAAAACTGGAGTCACTTTACCCTGTTCTTGAAACAGTACAAAACGGACATTTGAAAAAAAAATGCATGAGTGCACAATTGTATATTATGTAAAATAGTGATATTGTCAATACATTTAGATCAAAGTGGTTACATGCAACAAAATATAGACCTAAGTGAACATTTTAACAACAGTTCTATTTGTGCGCGCGCAACTTTTTTTTTCTATGGTAAGGGTGAATATTTCTTGTCCATTTGTTCCAATAGAATGCAATCCGCACCGCTGCGGCTAATCTACCGCACTCGGCTGGATTTGGATGGGGTATGGCAGGTGTATTGTAATGTGGAATTTTTCCAACTTTTGCATTGCTTTGCCCTGGAAGAAGAGCTAATATGTAACTTTCAACACTATGTTTATGGGATTGCAAGAAAACTTGTCAGCTACTATAATTGTTACATGGTAGCTGACAACTAATACTCTATTTTGAATACTAAATTTTTTTGGCCTACATATATTTCACAATTCTAACCAACCTGGTTAGAATTTTTACTTGCATGACTACACACTTTCATGCTGCATTTTTTACATTTAAGTCTCTGTAAACATCTGAAATAGTGCAAGATGAGGCTGTCCTCCATCTCTGCAGTTCTGGTTTTGAAGATGCAGAAAATTGTTTGCAAAATGTTATGCCATGCCTGGTGTGAATGTGGCTGTGACAAATCTTCTTTCCCGAAGGCTCTACCATGGTCAGCACTGTATAGTCAAAATCCATACCTTAGGGCAATGCCATTATATTTCTGTACCGTTTATATCGTCCGCTCCTTGCTGAAATTATCTTACAAGTCATTCCCGAGTTGATTAGTTCCAGAGCAATTAAATGACTACACTGTATATAGGATTATAATGTGTTCATTATGATTTTAACTTGTTTCTTTCTTTTTGGTTTTAGCCAATTGTTCTTCCACAGTGCATGGATTGCAGCCCATATTTCAAGAGCAGGAAATGACAGAAACAGTTCATGATACTGAGGGGCATGGATACCTAGCTACCTTCATTGGAAAGAATGGCAGGTAAGCAAGCACGTATCTGCTTAATTTCCATTATTTTCTAGGATAAAAAAAAACGTAGCTGTAGTAAAAAATTGTAGCTGCTGTTTTTCAGTCCTGTGAAATGGCAAAGCGGTATGTTTTTCAACCTTTGTGACACTTTACAGTATAGATATTCAGGGTTTCCAACATGAAATGCGTGTTCCTGTGGTGCAGTGCTGTGACAGTACCTACTCTTTGCACCCTAATAAACGTATGTTTATTTTTTTAACCTGAAAAATCCACCCGGTACGTTCTTATTTTGGACGGTACGTTTATTTATTTTTTGAAAATCGAGACATAATTTTAGAAAATTCCATGCATTTTTTTCGGAAGGGAAGATAAATTTGAACTCTTTGATGTGAAAACGTTCATAAACGTCCAAATTATGAACGTGCACACACGCAAAACGTCTCATTATTCTTGTTTGGACAGAGTTAGGGCCAATCCCAATACATCCCCTTCCCCCTACCCCTTGGTTTTGCGCGTTTGCGTGAGACCTAGTGGTGTCCCAATACTCTTTTTGAGCTAGGGGTAGGGCTAAGGCGAAGGGGTATACACCCCTTGAAACCAAGTGAGATCGAGACCTTACTTGAAACCAAGAGGTATGCGAATACTGCGCGACCGGCAACAATGGCGGCCAGATCATCCCGAGAGTCCGATAAATGATATATTTGCGGCTTAATTATTATTCTTTTTTTCTTGTTTTGTCCTATACACAGTCTTGCACATATATATTTGCAACCATTTTCCTAATTGAAACGTTTCTAAAAATCGCTAGTTTGCTACGA
Organism: Mallotus villosus; assembly: GCA_903064625.1. Taxonomy (NCBI): domain Eukaryota; kingdom Metazoa; phylum Chordata; class Actinopteri; order Osmeriformes; family Salangidae; genus Mallotus; species Mallotus villosus. The sequence goes on from CAEFZP010001702.1 coordinate 79,415, forward strand.
TAATGTTACAGTGTTAATTTGCACAACAGTCCCGCATTTCTTTTACTAGCTAGCATGTCTACAGTTTTAAGTAAACTCCATTAGCAGCGAATTTCGTTTGAAATCGGTGCATAATACTACTTGCTTTGGAGATATCGATACGTGCTAGATGATGTACACGTAACCAAGTGTCGTCCCAATTCCTAGGGCTATGTAGCCCTTACCCCTCGGTTTCGAGGGTCAAGGGGTAGGGGTAAACCAAGGGGAAGGGGTAAGGGGAAGGGGTAAGGGGATGTATAACGACAAGTGTTGAGGTATATTCCTAGCAATGCTTTGTTTGCTAGTGGTTTTCATGTTATGTTGCTGTCATGTCGACTACATTTTTTAGGAAAAGTACTTGTACTATATTTGTAACCAAACAGACTCTTTTTTTAATGTTCTAACAATGATTATGTATTTCCAAACTACAAGTGTTGAAGTTTTTTTCCTAGCAATGGTATATTTGCTGTCCATTTCTATTCCTGATTGCAAGTGACAGTAAAAGATGCACATCTACACTGGTAGGAACACATTTTGATAGCATATGGACACAGTTTGCGTGTTGATTTTTCCGGGGGGGGGGATTTTATTCCGGGGTGTACTTTTATTCGATTTTTAAGATTTGTCCGGGGGGTACTTTTATTTGGGTGAAAAGAGTAGCCTGGCATTGCCACTCCATTTCGTATGTGTATATTAGTCTGGAAACCTCTCAGTTAATTGTCATTATCCAAGGGCTTAGTGATATGGGGCGGGTTTAATACAATGACTAGGGATGCACCAAATGTTCGGCAAGTTATTAAGGCCTAACAAGTGAAAAGAGTGAATACATTTTACCAAACAATTACGTTTTTAATGACTCAATCAAATAACAACTAGCGTGGAGTGAGGCTTGCGTGCTTTATAAATGCAGCAAACATGTCGGCAGTGAGGAAACATTTCAAGGTGTCCAAGAATGACCAACGCAAATGACCGTGGTAAAGTGAGTTTGATGTTCGATATTCAACAGGTTCAGCCAGTGTCTCGTCTTATCTTGCCGACTTTCCTACAACGTTAACCTGGGGTTTAGCACCGCGAAGCATTGGCCTTTACAACCATCCAAATAGCCAATGCAATTGTTTAGGGGCCGTCATCAAACTACCGATGTAGGCTTATGTCTAGGACTTAATTTGTTCAAGGTTCGTCCACATTTTTGCAGTCTTTTCAATTCACTTTTCTATGCACTTTTTTATTGTAGACGTACAGCGTACGTTACATTCTTTCAGCAGTCAGTTATAGGCCTAATATAGGCAATTTAAGGAGGTAGCCTCAGAGATGGCTCACTGAAGAAATGTTTAGTGTTCAATAAATATTTGTTTATTTTAGTTTTGTAACAGATTTTTTCTTTGAAAAGCCAGACTAAAACTGTGAAAAGCACATTTAAGGCTATTTAATTCATGCAATGGTGAAACTGAATGTGTGAAGCAGAATTTTTTTAATGTTGATATTGAATATGTAATTTGCATGAACAAAATTGATTGAACTGCTGTAATCTCGCAGTTTCACATAGACAGATGTTTTATTCATCCACTATCTTTCTATCCTTTAAGTTCAATAAATAATGCATTCCATTAATTAAGTTGACCCACACACTCTTCTTTCTCATCCACAGGTTTGTAGTTCTGCGTGTGCACTCCCATGGTTTGGTCACCCTGGACTTGCAGTGTTGTGAAGGGGACAACATAGGGCAAGTAGACAATGTAGGTCATGTCGAACATGCAATTTTCATTGCATAAAGACAATAAATATTTTTTTAGAATAACAGCGTCTTTGTTAACTGTCAAATTTGCAATATCATACCCAAGTTTTGTCTAGAAGTGACAAGAAAAAGAACAGTGTTGAATAGTATATTACAAACTTAGTTCACTATAAATATCTACCAAGTTTTGTGATACATGGACAAACTCAATGTGTATGACACTTGCATCAATCCTATGACAACGCTATTTCCCCCTATTGGTCAGTTTCTAAAACATTTTGGGGACATGTTTCAGCAGCTTAATAAAAATGGGGATTTGGAAAAAGAATCACAGATTTTATAGCCGAATTGAAGGGGGGATTGAGGGATTTCAAAAACGTTTACACCTGTGGTTCAACATGGTTATGAAACATATCTTGCAAGTTTTGTAATGATTGGTCAAACATCTTCAGGTTACGTGTTTCTACACGCTTGTTACATTTAACTAGAAATGCCGTACACTGTTTTTTTGGACCGTTTGCAGTGCGCCATCCGGGTACTTTCAGTGCACTGAATTATGCTGGTTTTGTGAGTGTAAGCGCCCTAAGCACTGAAAGTCCGTGCTCGAAGTGAGCGGTAGTAGACACAGCCCTAGTTTTAACCCAGGAGTTTCTTGGGGCAGAATCTACAATGATTACCACATCTCCAGGAATGAGATGTGGCTCACTTGAGTCCATTTTTGGCACTCTTGCAGAAGGGGTAGATACTCACGTACCCACTGTCTCCAGAATAGGTTTGCCAGGTACTGTACATGTTTCCACCTGCGGCTTGAGTACAGATCTTCCTTTTCGAACAGTCCTGGTGGAAGCAAAGGCTGCCTTTTCAACAGTAATATATGATTAGGGCTCAAAGCTTCAACGTTGTTCACGTCGTCAGATGATTTTGCGATTGGCCTGTCATTAATTATAGCTTCGACTTCACACATTAAAGTTTGAAGTGATTCATCATCAGTACCATTATCTGAACAAATGATTGACACCTGTCCTCTTTTGCACATAAACCGCTGGATTGCATTCAAGCACAAGTCAGTGTCCAACGTGTGCGCATCTCCATGTGCACTGCTCTTGTTACTAGGCATGTGAACATCACACCATATCGTTTGACAGTTGAGCGCCCTCTTTTGACCAAAAATAGTCCACGCCAACATGAGAAAATGGTGGCTTATCTGGTTGAAGCCTGTCTTTAGGCAGGTCATCCATTTTATGTTCCTTTCTGCAGACAACGCATATTGACAGAAACGTTCTTACAGTGGAATTTTCAGTGGGGATCCAAAATCTTTGACGAAGCTTCTTCCGCAGTGTCCAATCCTTTCATGAGTGTCCCTAAGTATCAGAGTGATGATATGTGAATCCTTAGGTATAATAGCTGGATGCATGACTTTCGCTGGCATAGAAGATTTGCTGAGACGGCCTCCAACTCTTAACAGCCCATCCTGAAGCACTGGATCCAGCTTGCACAGAGGGTTGCTTCTTTTTAGATTATGGTTTCCCCTTTCCTATCTTGAGACTTCTTCATCAACCTTTGGTTTTGACAGAAACTGATCATTTCTTTCTCTGCCTCTTTTATATCTTCTACCGTTTCTTTTTCCATGTTTATTTTGTAGGCTTGCATTTGTTGCTCCATGGTTTGTCTGATTTGACCAGTTTGGGAGTATCTATTTTTTGCAAACAACTCCTTTCTCATTTTACTAATTTGCTTCAGCGTTGCCTTGAGTTTGAGCACCCATGCCACAGCCCTTTTTAGTTAATACCAACTGGAATAGTAGTTGATGTTGATGACAACATCTTGTCAACGTTCGCTGCCACTTCTGCTGCTGTCAGCTCCATTCGTGGGTTTGTCATTTGCTTTAAGGTGCAACCCTTGACTTTCCCAACATGAATGCACAGTCATCTGAGGTGATCCAGTCCCATATCCACTCTTTTGCTTACAGCAAAAGTTGATAGCTGGTTCATGTCGCTTAGCCAGACAAACCATTGTTGAGCAAGCTTGTCTTGAACAGGTTAGTCTCAGGTAAGTTTGTCTTTGATCAACTGCTGCATCAGAATTTTTGCAGAAAGAGTGAATGGAGCGAGAAATCCCATGGGGGTCGTAAATGGAACACACTGTAGATAGGATTCCTCTTCTGGTGACTGGTCTTTAACATGAATCCTGAACTTGAATTAGTCGGATTCTATGCACGACAGCACTCCTAGTGCTCGCTCAACCAGAAGAGCATCTTGACTTAAGTCCACAGCTCGTAACTCCTTAGCTCTGTCGTTTTCCGTGACGCTATTGCTTGTCCACTGTGTTAATTTGAATCCTCCTGAAGCACATTATGCCTTGTCTTCGTACAGAGCAATAGCTTGATTGGCATCGTTGACAGACTTTAAACAGTCATCCACATAGAAACTGTTGAGGACTGTATCCACAGCCTTTGGTGATGACTTGCTTCTGTTGTCCTCTGCAGTCCTTTTCAGTGGGTAGTTTGCGCAACTCGGGGATGAGGTTGCACCGAACAAGTGTACAATCATCTTATTCAACCATATCCCTCTCAATAACTCCTTCTGGCCACCAAGGAAGCTCATTAGGTCAGCATCTTCTTCAGGAACCTTTACCTGGTGGTACATCGATTTTATGTCTGCCATTACAGCTACTTTCTCTTTCCTGATGCGTGTCAACACTCAAGGGAATTCGCAAAGTCAGGGCCCTGTAGAAGTTCATTATTCAATGAGGTTCCCTGGTAACTAGCAGCAGTCAAAGACCACTCGTAACTTTCCCTATTGAGGGTGGTAAATGCCATGGTGTGGGACATACCACAATTGACCATCCTGGCGGTTCAACTGATTTTCTGGCACTTTGACGGCGTAGCCCTTTTCAATCGCATCCTTCTTAAAATCTGTGTACTCTTTATGAAACACAGGATTCCTTTCAAACTTTTTTGTGTGAGGGCTCTTTGAGTTGCAACACATTGATTGTTGGGCATGATGATGGTTGCCTTATTCTTTGGGAGTCCTATGAAGTAGTGACCATCCTTGTGGTGTACTAATTTCTCACATAGTTCATGAACTGCTTGTCCTCTTGTGACATTTCTACCTTGTCATCACACAGGTGTTCGGTTAAACTGCTGTAACAAAGGCTGCTCCACATTCTCTACTGAAATGCGGTTTACTGTAGCTTGTGAACACCCACAGTCTTCTTACTTAGCCCGAAAGCTAACTAAAGCTAGCTAGGCACTTTGGGGACAATAAATATTTAGAACTCTTGTGTCTAAAGGTAAATGGCTGCGTTTCTCTTAACGCTAAGAGCTTCTCAGGAGCGTTCTAAGAGCATTCTAGAGTGTTTCATGTCAGACCGAGTTCTAAATAATTCCTTCGTTATTAATTCGTTACACAGAACTTTATTGTATTAAATATGAATCCAAAATGATTCACACCTTCACAATATCAACAACAAACAAACAATGCATATGCAGGTAGCAACGCTAGTGCTAAATAACTATTTAACTGGTCGGCTCCATGACGCCGGGTAAGTAGCTAGGGGCCCTGAGACTGCTCACGAAAAGAACAAAGGGGAACCCACTTGTCTAGCAGATTAAGACATGTTCGTAGGAACCTAGCGAAAAATAGCCTAAACTTTCCTAGACTTTTAGCTACGGTACTAATGCTGAGGGCTCGCTGATATCGCTGTCTTACTAGAACGTCGTATCTATGCGTCGTTGCTCACGTGCTGACATTGTGCACACACAATACATTCAGAATTTGTAGGTCGCACATGCGCAAGTGCTAGTAAAAAATGCTCGCACTGTCTCAAAAACTGTCGCAGTCTGAAGCCCTGAAAGCTTTATCTTATTTTGTTCAATATGTTTCACATTATCATCACTCTCCATGAGGCGTTCAATTTGGTTGGACTTTCCAGTCGACAGTCTTAACTTTGCACTCCTTGCATTTTATATATTGATGCAGTTTCTCCTCGAAGCCTTTTTGTGTAGGCAATATTGCCCTCTTGGTATCAAAGTCAGTAACTGCATCTGCCCCTCATCATTTTGAGTCTTCCATTGTCGCCATTACAATGTTTTAGACAAAGAATATGTGGTATTTGTACAGTTGAAGCTAATACTTAGACTCATGGTTTGAACAAGGAGATGCTTTCTTTCTTCAGTCCATCAACTTTCATTATAAGGTGGATGACACATCCGAGTGTTCCTGCATTCCAATAGAATTGTTCCAAGCGGCAATTCAACCTTTGGGGCGCCGTCAGATGGCCGCATGCGTATATTTGCGACGTATCCCAACCAGTGAAGAAGGTTTTTTGACTTGATGTAGTGGCAAAATCAAATATTATATTAAATCCACTTCTGTCAGCAGTAGGCACAGTTAGTCTTCACTCGTTCTTTATTCCCGATTTGTTAGTCAAGTTTGCAGTCACATAGCCACAGAAAAGACATCACCACGTTGTTGTGAATTTATTGGCAAACTTTCCTGTACAGCCAAAGTCTATATTTTCATCAACATTTCGCCGAGCTTCTCTCAGACAGAAATACACATTGGAAACGTCCAACCTGCTGTTCCAACTTTCCGACCCTTTGTTACATTACTGATTCATTACAAATTTCGCTCTGCCGCTACTGCCATCCCACAACTCTTTACTCAAGCAAACAACACCACGTGACTGTAGCTTGAACATAGAACAAGAGTAAACTAGATCTGCACATAGCTGAATACAATGTACGTCTACATCAAATAACTATAATACTATAGAAACTTAAACATTAGCAAATACAAAACTCCAAATTAACTTTTAGTCAGCTTTGGCTCCTACAACATGTTTTCCTCCTCATCTGTAGGCATCAGAATAGAATGCTTGGAATGTTGGGTAACGATTTGAATAGACAACATTGAAAGGAACTGTTGAGATGAAATGCATTGATACACTGTGCGATGGAATTAGAAAGGGGTGATGGGATATTCCCGGTTTACATTTACATTTAATCATTTAGCAGGCGCTCTTGTTCAGAGCGAATTACAGTAAAGCTTAATTTATACTTATGTCGCCGACACTTTTGAAATGGTCGCAGACAAAAATCAGAACGTTGAGCACAGGCGACTGTTCGCCGAAGTATAAATGCAGCAGCCTGCGCGAACATGCAGCCTGCGCAAACATGCAGCAGCCTGCGCCAACATGCAGCAGCCTGCGCCAACATGCAGCAGCCTGCGCCAACATGCAGCAGCCTGCGCCAACATGCAGCAGCCTGCGCCAACATGCAGCAGCCTGCGCCAACATGCAGCAGCCTGCGCCAACATGCAGCAGCCTGCGCCAACATGCAGCCTGCGCCAACATGCAGCAGCCTGCGCCAACATGCAGCAGCCTGCGCCAACATGCATTTATACTTCGGCGAACAGTCGCCTGTGCTCAACGTTCGAGTGACACTCGACGTACTGACGTAGGCGGACGATGTCAAATGAATTATTTTACCGTTACATTGTTCACGCCTTGTAAGTGATGATTGGAGAAAATTGCTGTAGCTAATTTCCACTACCGTCAAGCCAATTGTTTCCGAAATCTCCCCCCATGAATTAAGTAACACTTAATCTTTATAAAACTTCAGAGAGTCATTATAGAGGTGAGGATATTTCCTTACTTGCTCCGCCAATCTTTCCTCTTCCCTCCATCGAAAACAGCAGTTTTTTAATATGCGTTAACACTACATTACATTTACATTTATGCATTTAGCAGACGCTTTTATCCAAAGCGACTTCCAAAAGAGAGTTTTACGAAAGTGCATAGGTCACTGAACATAACGAGATAGCCCCAAACATTGCGGGTAGCCAAAACATGAAGCATACATTGTGAAAGACTAAATAAGTCCCAAAGGGACTTCAGCTGTTGATATCAGCTGTTGAGCGCTCGCTGACAATTCAAACAATGAAGTCAACAGACGCGTGCCGTCTATGTAGCCAATCACACTTGCGCGACGCTATGTGACGACATCAGCACCAGTAGAAATGTCTTCTGGTAGCCGACACTTCCAAGTGAGTGTTAAGTGTCGATCATGAGGCCATTTCTGTCGGTGACCATTTCAAAAGTGTCAGCGACCTAAGTATAAATTGGGCTCAAGTAAAGGGACATTCCCCTGAGGCAAGTAGGGTGAAGTGCCCAAGGACACAACATAATTTAGCACGGCCGGGATTGGTTTACCAGCAAAAATAAATATCAGAATCAAAATTGTGTTTAATCGCCAAGTAAGTAGTCACAAACAAGGAATTTACTTTGGTGGGCAGGTGCATAGTGAACAAAAAGAACATTTTGAAAATGTACAACAAAATAAAACTAGAGAGCGTACAATTTCTGGGGAAATTGTAGGATGTGCTTGCTTGGTTGCAGGTGGGTCCATCCCCTTAAGTTTTTCCCTTCTAGTGATATTTTCAAGCATTTAGCCTACTCATATTGCATAATCTATTAAGAACACCCTTTGAAACAAGCAAACCCCCTTTGAAAGAAGCTACTGTAACAACGTTGTCACTGGCAATATTTCTGATGGAATCGCGATTCAAACAGTACTGTCTGCTAACTGAAAATATGCCTCCCAAAACGTAAATAAGTTTGACATTCATTTAGGGGAAAATTGCTAATTCAAAAGAAGTTAGATAGGCAAGCTGGCTGCTGTTGCTATAGCCACACTTCACTGATTGTTTGAAAGCGCCGGAAATGAGGACAGTACTACATACTGCCAGTGGGCCATCGAGTCTGACTCTGAGGCTAAGGTCAAAACAAGATGCGGTCTCACTCAAATTCCAAGTTTTACACAAATCACAAAAATATGCTGACCCGCTGGCTGTCTTCGCAATCGCCATATCTTTAGCTCAAGAATTTGAGTGAGACCGCGTCTTTTTGGGGGTGGTATTTTTCACTCATAATCTAAACTCCAATTTGTGTGCTATTACGAAAATATGACTCTTTCTAGCATGGCTGCCGCCTAAGACTAGGCGGTCTCACGGGTGACCCGCACTCTCTCAAATTACAAAGACTTTCACAACCTAAATCAAAAATCTGAGACCGCAGTTCCACTCGAAATCGCTTTCTCAACAAAGCCCAATAGTTTGGATTTTTTGGGGGGTATTTTTCACTCATCTAAGCTCCAACTTGCGTGCTAGAACGTCTCTATCACGTTGTATCCATGCGTCGTTGCTAACGTGTTCTGACATAGTGACGTAGGCTAGAACTGAGTACCCTTCGTTGACAAAAGACACTTTTTGCCACAAACGTTGTATCCTCCTAAACTGTGCAACGGAACTTAAATATAAGTACAAGCAACTCAATCGGGACCAAGACGAAACGTTTGACACCTACGTTGTCTATGTAGTCCAAATATTGACAGATCCTTAGGGGTAGGAAAAGAAACAAGAAATAATTAACATATGTGAGATTACCCACTGCTTCATGGGCACAGGCATCACAGGCACTAGTATTAATAATTATATTATAAAAATACCCAGTTCTCCCACACAAGACTTTTAGACATGGATGCTTATCCTCAACAGTTTTTATTTGATCTCTTTACAGTCAAGGTTGTCATGATCTCGAATAGTATTATTGTAAACTTACACTGAAGTCTCCAAGTATCTAGGACCTAGGATCTAGGAAGTATCTAGGTACCTAGGAAAGATCTGCTGGACATGATGTTAGTTTCTCCCAGGATCAGAAGGACTCTTACTTAGAGACCTGCTGCTCTTGCTGGTTAGCTGTAACTGCTTAAACTGTTGTTTGCTCTTCCACAGGTACACTCGTGCACTTTTAAGGTTCATGTTGTTCAATTGTAACTTGTTTAACTCCATGCTCTTATGATTCTTCCCTTTGGCACTTATTGTTGGTTTTTTCACAATGTACGATCCATGTTTGACTACTTGCAATGTTGGGGATATCTCGTTGTTATGATCAGTGACCTATGCACTATTGTAAAGCTCTCTCTTGGAAGTCGCTTTGGATAAAAGCGTCTGCTAAATGAATAAATGTAAATGTAAGTATGTTGTGTAATGTGGAAGCATTAGAAATATGAATTGGCTACTATTAAACCTACTCACAGGTGCCTGGCCGTTGCATTGCCCATAACCAAGTCTCTGGCAAAAGGCAAACATTTTTTAAATCACTACCATGAAATTATGTAGTGGATTTATGTAGCGTAATGTTGCACTTCTGAACAGACCATGCTACAAATGGTCTGCAGATTAAATAGGAAAATCTATAGATATATTAAATCTGCACCCTACAGAAAATCGGTACTGGCTTTCCACACTGACCGTATTGAGTTTTTATTGGTACCGACCTACTACGTATATATAACTCAAATACCTCTTCCTCTTTTGTCCTAGCTTTTGAATGCGCTGGAAAAGAAGCTGAAGAGTCTCCTACATGGCAACATTAGGAGGATCAAGAGGTATGCCTTTTGTGATAAATATCCCCCAAAATTTGCAACACATTACATTATTAAAAGTTGCATATGAAAGCCCATAGGACATTTATAACTGTCAAAGTAAGGTCTGTTTTTAACAATCTTGAGAGCTTTTTAGCTTGGATAATTCTACATTTCGTAGCCTTGGTGTGTACAAAACAAATACAAACAGAACAAGGGGATGTTTCATCAGATAGCTGTTGTGAAAAATACTTGATATGTCTTCCCCTCCCCCTTTGCTCTCTCCTAAGGCTGCCTGCTCTTACACGAGGGGCCGTTGTTGATCGATACTGGCCCACTGCTGACGGCAGGCTGGTGGAGTATGACATAGACCGGGTTGTGTATGATGAGGACTCTGCTTACCAGAACATTAAGATCATGCACTCCCAGCAGTTTGGCAATATCCTAATCCTCAACGGGGATGTCAGTAAGTAAAATACAACACATTCATTAATTTCATATAAGGTGCCTAGGCTCACCATCATTACTTGTGCATTTTCACAATGGGGCATTATATAAAATATAATTATTGTATCACATCTGTTTGCACAAATGCTAATTCAAATGATGTACGGTAATTTTTAGTTAGTTGGGTGTGCCACGAATCGTGGCGCATCCTTTGTTATCTCACATATATATTTATTATTATTATTTATTTTAGCCCCCCTAATCCTCGGTCAATATTTGGACTACATAGACAAACTACGTGTCAAAAGTTTCGTCTTGCTAGCGATTGATATGCTATTACTTTTATGTACGTTCCGTTGCACAGTTTAGGACCATACAACGTTTTTGTGGCATAAAGTTGATTTTGTCGGCAAAGGGTAGACTACTCAGTTATAATAGCCTACGTCACATTGTCGGCACATGTTAGCAACGACGCATTAGATACGACGTGCATAGAAGACTGTTGCACAGCAAGTATGGTATCGTGCCGCCCCCCCTAAGCATCCGTCAATATTTTGATTACTTAGAAAACGTTATGTCAAAAGTTGGTAGCCATTGAGTTGCTTGTCTTTTTATTTACCTGGCTAACTTGCTAGCCACAGTCACTGACGCTACTAACGTCACAAAACACGCGTGACTACCTCTAGCAGAACATTAGTTTAGCAGCTTGTTAACTTCTGGGAGATGGCGCTAGCTAGGCTAACTATAGCTTTAACGCTACTGCAAGGTAGCTGCAGAAACGCCACAAGCAAAGAGTCCAGGGTGATAACTATTTACTCATTTTATTTTACTTTGTGATATGAAACACAATTGTGAAGTGTAATGTACAATATAAGATGATATTATTGAGGAACTACATCTACTTTCGGAAACGGTAGTCTACTATTTCACTGAAGCATTAGCATCATGACATTAGCCTATGTTGCCCGGGCAACGATTTATTATGACATTAGATTACAAGTAAACGATTTGTTGGTTTCAAACCAGTACTGCAACGCTGTAGACTACGCGAGACGAGACACTGTGTAGCTTAATTTCAGCCTAAACCGTACAACGGAACGTTCAACCAACGATCGCCACCAAGACGAACACTGTAGTAGCTCTACAATTTACCAGGGCTTCTCCACAAAGGGCTATATCGCATTTTGCGTCGTTACTGACAATGATCGCTATTGAGCTTTTTATGCATGAGCGATTTTCCACTGAATAAATGTCAAGTTTGTTTACGTTTCTGGGGGCATGTCATAAGTTAGCAGACATAGAGCTACTGTTTGAATCGCGATTCCATCTGAAATATTTCCAGTGATAACGTTGTTACAGTAGCTTCTTTCCAAGGGTGTTCTTAATGAATTATTATGCAATAGCCTAGAATAGACTATGAGTAGGCTAAATGCTTGAAAATATCACTAGAAGGGAAAAACTTAAAGGGACGGACAAGCAGGCACACCCTCACAATTTCCCCAGAAATTGTATGCTCTCTAGTTGTATTTTGCAATTGCAGGGTATATCATTTCATGTTCATAAAAATATATTAAAGGTTCAAACTTGCTGTTTGAACCTGAAAGTTTGTGTACAATTTCTACACTAACTCTTCTAAGGTAAGTAGACCTAGTTGGGGGTTAGTATGCACCATGTGAAATGGGCAAACAGTTATTGTAATTTCACAAAAAAGTCTTGTTTATGTTAACATTAGGGCTGGACTGGGACAAAAAATCGGCCCTGCCACAACCACCGTGATTGGTCAGACACATTCCCTGCAGACAGTCCTCTTAAAATATGCGTGCATTCTATTATATGAGTTGCCTGCGAGTGTTCTGCGTTCATGTGATAGTTTTGGAACCTTCAAAAGGGGTCTCAAGACTTATCTGTTGATCTTACATTTAAATAATGAATTCATTCTTAGAGTTATGATTTGTATATTTATGGTATTTGTTTATTGGGTGTGCCACGTCGTGGCGCATCCTTTGTTATCTCACATATATATTATTATTATTATTATTATTTTTGCCCCCCTAAGGCTCGGTCAATTTTTGGACTACATAGAAAACGACAGTGTCAAAAGTTTCGTCTTGGTCTCGATTGCGTTGGCATTACTTTTGTTTACGTTCCATTGCACAGTTTAGGAGGATACAACGTTTTTGTGGCATAAAGTTGATTTTGTCGGCAAAGGGTAGACTACTCAGTTATAATAGCCTACGTCACATTGTCGGCACATGTTAGCAACGACGCATTAGATACGACGTGCATAGAAGACTGTTGCACAGCAGCAAGGATGGTATCGTGCCTCCCCCCCTAGCATCCGTCAATATTTTGATTACTTAGAAAACGTCATGTCAAAAGTTGGTAGCCATTGAGTTGCTTGTCTTTTTATTTACCTGGCTAACTTGCTAGCCACAGTCACTGACGCTACTAACGTCACGAAACACGCGTGACTACCTCTAGCAGAACATTAGTTTAGCAGCTTGTTAACTTCTGGGAGATAGCTAGGCTATAGCTTTAACGCTACTGCAAGGCAGCTGCAGAAATGCCACAAGCAAAGAGGCCAGGGTGATAACTATTTACTCATTATAAGCTGATACAATATACAATATAAGCTGATATTATTGAGGAACTACATCTACTTTCGGAAACGGTAGTCTACTATTTCACTGAAGCATTAGCATCATGACATTAGCCTATGTTGCCCGGGCAACACATAGGCCTACTACAGCGGTCTATGATGCATCTGTTTTCAATCGTTAAAATAAACATTACTCACAAATACATTTTCGTTGTACGATTTATTATGACATTAGATTACAAGTAAACGATTTGTTGGTGAAATAATCATTACCTGTGATTTCAAACCAGTACTGCAACGCTGTAGCCTACGCGAGACACTGTGTAGCTAACAAAAACATCCACAGCTGTTTACAGTAGGGAGTCAAACGGCGACAGAAAATGTTCGGCACTCTCTTAAATCAAAAGTATTTCAATAGGTGAAACTGTCTGACTACTAACCCGAACTTCATTGACACAGCCTAAACTTGTCAATCTGTTCATGAAAGCCATATTTAATTTCAGCCTAAACCGTACAACGGAACGTTCAACCAACGATCGCCACCAAGACGAACACTGTAGTAGCTCTATACAATTTACCGGGACAGCTTCTCCACAAAGGGCTATATCGCATTTTGCGTTGTTACTGACAATGATCGCTATTGAGCTTTTTATGCATGAGCGATTTTCCACTAAATAAATGTCAAGCTTATTTACGTTTTTGGGGGCATGTCATAAGTTAGCAGACAGAGCTACTGTCTGAATCGCGATTCCATCTGAACTATTTCCAGTTATAACGTTGTTACAGTAGCTTCTTTCCAAGGGTGTTCTTAATGAATTATTATGCAATAGACTATGAGTAGGCTAAATGCTTGAAAATATCACTAGAAGGGAAAAACTTAAAGGGACGGACAAGCAGGCACACCCTCACAATTTCCCCAGAAATGGTATGCTCTCTAGTTGTTATATGTTTTGGAAACTGCGAGTGCAGCTCGGGTCCAAGACGGATTCGAGAGACCGCAGATAGAGTGCGGCCAGTCTGGGTTGTTATATGTTTTGAAAAACTGCGAGTGCAGCTCGGGTCCAAGACCGATTCGAGAGGCCGCAGATCTTCTGTTACATTTTAAATAGTTATTTATTGATTTGTATGACTTATATCACTTACATTATTGTTTTTTATTATTGTTTACAGTTTTTATTGATTTTATGTAAAGCACATTGCGCTGCAATTCTTGTATGAAATGTGCTATATAAATAAAGTCTTATTATTATTATTACCACAATGAGTGACTTCAATATGTCTTTTAACCTATTTGCAAAATTGTACTTTTCTGAATGTACTGTGTCAGTGTCACGTAACCGCTCATCTCACATCCCATTCGCTATTCACCTCGCTAGTCAATCTACTTCTGCTGCGGCCAACACGACAGTAGCTAACACAAATGGCCGATTATTTTATTCGTAAAACTCTTTATTTGATTTGGGAACAATGACTTGGCTGGATAGCTGCTAGTGTTGTTGTTAAACGTACTGTCAAATTATAATTATTGTTTATGTAGAATATGTAAACTTTGATGCGATCATCTCGCATCCATCCATTTGCTATTCCACTCTCTACACAGGCTGCGGCCGTAGCCTAGACTAGTCTAGTAGCTACTTAGTTCGTGAAAATCTTGATATTGATTTGGGAGCATTTACATGGCTGGATAGCTGGCAAGTTGATGTTAAACATATTGTCAAATTATATTTACAGTTAGGATTGCGTCAACTTTGACGCGATCATCTCACATCCATTTGCTATTCACTATTCGCTATGCGCGTCGGACGGTTCACGCCTCCGCATCGTCCATTATCAGATGATATTGTACACCTCGTCGGGCATTATCCCTTACATATATCACTGCAAAGAAATGACCGGCGCTTGGCACTTCTAATGATTAACACAAAAACAATCACACCGTGAAAAGGTCAAAACAAATTCAATGGGATTTCTCTGCTAGTCTTCCAGGTTTACCAACATTAAGATAAGCGTATCTTCTGCAACTATTTTTAACAATGTATGACACATCATTTGAAAGCTAACAATTTGCACTTTCATAATTCAGTAACTGCAGGGCTGGAGTGGGGCCACTTTTCAGCCCGGGAGTTTCAGGCCCACGACCGGCCCACTTTTGTTTGTTTAACAGGGCCGGATGCAGCCTGCTTTGACTGGGGATGCAGCCTGCTTTGACTGGGGGTGCAGTGAACTTTTCTGGGGGGTATTATGATTACAGAAAGGGATCGTATTTTTTAAATGGATACGATTTTTGACTTCCTAACGATCCTGTCTTAGTTTTGATGTGATGCAAGATAGGGAATTTCACACTTAATGCGAGCGCGCAAAATGTTGGCCATTATTTGAGGGCAAAATTGTTTTTTGAGCTTTATGTAAAATAAACAGCCGTTTTTCAATTGGTAAAACCTTGTCTTGTGAGACCATCACTCCGGCCCTGCTCCCATCCATCCTCCCTAACGTGTATCGTTACGGTCGGGCCGCCCTGCCCAGCTATCGGTAGCCTATCTGAGAAAACCTTTGGGAAAAGACGGGCTATGGACCCAACTAACTCTATTTGGGA
Source organism: Mallotus villosus (assembly GCA_903064625.1). NCBI lineage: Eukaryota > Metazoa > Chordata > Actinopteri > Osmeriformes > Salangidae > Mallotus > Mallotus villosus. Next base: position 95,232 of record CAEFZP010001702.1, read on the forward strand.
GGGGAGAACTTCCTCACATGGTACAACCCATGCAGAGGCTGCGGTGTCAGAATGCGGAACGTATGTAGCCTACTTTAAGAGAAGACTTGACAAATGTCAACAACAAAATATCCTCGACCGGCCCAAAATTGAAGTGGCCCACCGGCCCTAAAGTCAAGCGGTTCACCGGGAACTCTTCCGATTCTCCCAATTACCCACCCCGGGCCTGAGTAACTGTATAAAAAAGTAAGCTGTTTCTCCTATGGCAAGCATTGTCAGATTTGGTCCAAGCTCAAACAGCTGCAATTAAGTCATATTTCACATATCAAGGTGAAACTTTGCAGGGTACTTCAGGGGGGTGTCACCTTAAAGCCTATTTGGTTTGAAAAACCATCATTCAAAATGACATTTGATTTAGTGACAAACGTATTGAGGCAATGTGGACATTTACATAAATACACCCCTTTCAGCCATTTTGTATTTGATTCAACTGTCTTAAGTAATAAGAAATATTAAGGTTCGTTGTACACTTTGTGCTGGTGGCGACAAAGTGCTATCAAGCTACAAAAACATGTCAAATTTGAAGAAACATTTGGAGTCGCAGCACTGCACAGTCAAATTTACAGAGCAAATCCCTTTTCTGTGACTAAGGTACAACCACGGGTTACTCGCTCCACTGTTTCACTCATAACATGCGAGTACAACATAAGATTAGGCTAAAGTTACAAATGTAGACATGATATCAGTCTACATGTGGTGTTATACACTTGTTTTGTAAAACCACTCCTTGCTTCTCTAATGCTGTGAACAACAGGTACAATGTGCATAAAACATGTTGGAAATAATTTAATATTTATATTTATTAACAATGTAGATCATAAATAGTAAGTTTTGCCATTACAGTGTTAATATGTCAGGTCAAGAAAGACTGTCATTATTGATTTTTTTATAAAAGCATGTAGCCTTTTTTGGGGGGGAAATCGTTTTTAAGTTCAACTTAAAATGTCAGGAGATACATTGTACATTGTTGTTGTGTACATTACTGTTAAAAATGCACTTCTAATGAAGTAAGTGTTGGCAAAACCGGTTGTCATTTTTACGTTGAGGCGGGGGGTGTTGTCGGCAGCTGCTGAATGTAACAAAAAAAGTAACTTGTAATCTAATTTAGTACTTTTAAAATCAAGTAATCTAAAGTAACTAAATTACTTTTTAAAGGAGTAATCTGTAATAAGATTACTTTTTCAAAGTCACTGTGGCTACACTGATTGGGGCGCAAGGAGAAGAAAAATACGAATACTAACAAAAACAATAGGTTCCCTCCAACCGGTGGAACCCTAATAATACCAACAATTACAATGGGGTTCCTCCTGACGGAGAAATCCTAATTATCACAATAAATGATAATAATATAAATGAGACCCACAGTATGAAACTGGGATTCCTTTAAATTTGAATAATTGTATTATTTATTAAGTTAATAAATGCTTTTCATCCCTTTTGTTGAGATGACAAATGTTATTTGTTACTGGTTAGTTACAAATGATTTTCCAAACTATTAGTTTGAATCTGTGCCCTGTAACCCTGGGTTACATTTACCCTAATTATATAGTAAATTTGCATGAGGTTTGCTCGTCAGATTATTGCTACATTGCTGCAAACAACACGCTGTAAAATAGTTGTTCTCCTGTCCTCCCCAATTTTTGGAGTCACCAGCCAGCAGCCGTTACTGGTTCTAACATAATTTTAGTGGTTAGAGTCAACTACAAACTACTCGTATTTACCAGGCAGAGTACAGTTCAATTAAAGTCTCTCAACTACAGTGCAACAATGACTTTTCAACTAGAATATAGTATATTGCAGCAAAAACACGCTAAGAGACAAACTTAATTTTACAGCTACAGAATAAAATTATATCCTTACCATCCATGCTGAGTTTTTCTTAAAGTAGATGAACATCCTTACCCCACCATGCCAGTATAATAAGAGACAGGTTAATTCAACTCCAGATAAAAAAGAATTGAGCCTTATGTCTGTTAAGTTGACATTAGACTAAATGTAGACTAAAATGAGTTGATTTTGCTGGTTCATGAGCTAGTTCCTTAGGAAGTGTATAGGGATTTTGTTACAATTGATTAGGTAGCGAAAAGTATTAAGGTATTTTAGTATTTTCTTTATATGTACTTTGAACAATACCATTTAATTAAAAACTTAACGCAGGGTAGTTTTTGTAGTCTGTTAATTATGCTTCATTGTTAACATTTCTGTTAAATGGTGTCTGATGTTATAAATGTGTAACTGGAGAAGGAACAGAGAATACCAATTGCAAGATCAAACCCTGCTTTTATTTGATCTTTTGTCATTCATTTTTTTTAACAAATTTAACAAGTGATGTATTTTTTGGAAGTCAAAAAGAAATGGCATAAATGAGATTCTTTCTCAATTGCAGTATTAGAGACACATTTTTTTTTACAGTTAATTGATGATTGACTGCTTCAGAAGAACCAAATGCCATCTAACTATCATGCTGTACTATATTGAATTGGTTTGCATGATCACATTATTTTGAATTGTATTGCCTTGAATTGCATTGTGTTAAATCAAATTGTGTCAAATCGCACTGCATCAAAATTAGGGTGAATCATTTTGTATCGCATTAGTTGTTGTTTCATATGCATCTTTAATGTATTGTATCGGCGATGCATTGAGATGTGTATCGCATCGGCCTCAGAAATGGAGATGCACATCTCTACAGATTTTTCTCCTGTCATATTCTTATATGGATTTTGAATTTGACGCCTGTACTATAAACAAGCCTCAAGGATAACCTTTTATGTGCATAACTTTACCTTCAACCAAAACCTTTATCAGTAAGATCGCCCAAATGAATAAGTCTACAGTGTGGCAACAATCAAGTTATTTCTTGCTTTGACACAGTGAAATTTGTCTTTTGTTTATACCCTAGACCTTGCAGAAAGCGACCTGCCCTACACCCAAGCCATAATCGGTGGTGGGCGAGAGAACTACACTGGGAAGGAGGTGCTCATCCTAGGGGGTGGAGATGGAGGTATCCTCGCTGAGGTCCTCAAGCTGAACCCAAAGATGATAACCATGTTGGAGATATCCTTTCAATAAGAAGTTGAATCTTTGTTGACAGCAAGTGCTTAATTTAGGGAGGTCTGGAAGGGAATGTCCTACAGCCAAAAAGTAACAAGAGGAAATTAGTAAAATGGGTAGTTTTCCTGTTTATTTGATCAAAATAATCAATATAAATAATACAAATTAAGTGTTTTTTGTTTTTTACACACATGTTCAAAGGTATACACTGGAGATCAAAATTAAGGAACAATTTCTAAACACTAGATTCTTTAGTGAAATATTGTTTATCTTCATTACTCAAAAGTTTAACGAATATTAGCTGTGGGTACAACACTGTTCTACTTGCAGAGAGAACAGCAACCACTGAAGCCCAAAATAGACCCTTTCTGTGAATAACTTCAGCCCATCTGCGGCCGCTGGATATCACTAGTTTCTCTCACTGCTCTGATGTGATCTTGGTCCACTCTTCTTCCAGTGCCTTCCACAGTTCAGTAACTGTAGTGAGTTTCTCAGCCATAACTTTTATGGATTATACAATGGGTTTAGATCGGGACTCTGGACGGGCTTTTCATAATTTCTATTTTCTTATTTTAAATTAACTGCTTTACAAGCGGTGGAGGAAGTTTAGTACTTAAGTAAAAGTACAAGATATATAAGTAATCGTAAAAGTACCACATCAACAATCCTACTTAAAGTAACTTTAAAAGTAAGTACTTTTAACTTTTACTTAAGTATTAAAAGTAAAATTACTTACGCAATGGGTTGTCTCAATGTGTAGTCTGTGCCATTTTGATAAATCAGATATAGCTACTGGTAATGCTTTTTCATTAGGCTATTTTTGGGGCCCTACGCACAGCGCGTAATGTTGGGAGCGGCGGCACTGTTTAATTGTAAACATGTAAAAAAATTCAACATGGAACATTAAATACAAATGTAATTGTAAAACTGGCAGATCTTAGAATGAGAAATTTTAAATGAAGGACCTTGAAATGAAAATTTGCATTAACAGAACCTTTTGTTCTATTTCAACAACAGTTGGTTTTCAAAAATGTTTGCCCCTATTCTGCCTCTTTTTGCAGAAAAAAATATGCCCTGCTGTACTCAAGTCATTCACATGCCGCAGAGGCAGGCAATGGCGTGTTGAGCTTAAGGGACAAATTGGCAACTGTGGGCACTGACTTTAGGGTGTCCATGGAGGTAGCTGAGTTCACCAGGTACGCATCCAGTTGTCTTGTGGTTTCCTGGACATTTCCCTTCATAAGGCCAAAGAGGTTCTCCTCCTGACCCAGAATTGCTAACTAGTGATGCGACTGGCTCATCCTCCATGTATTTCTTGATGTAGTCCATGCCTACACATAACAACCCCAACACAGAGTAAAAGAAGCATTATTTTAAGAATAACATTTGTCTCTATAACCATCATGATAATCGTAATAACTATGGCTTTGGTATTTTTTCTCCTAGTGACTATAACATATTTTTGGATCAACTGTCTAGAACAGGATAGGTCCTTTGCCAGGCTTCCTTTCCAATTGAACACTTGCCAATTAAATAACCATTTAAATGACTTACCCAACTTCAGCATGTTGGGTAAGTCGTGGAGAGCATTGCTTGTCCATGATGTGCGAAATTTAGGAAGTAAAATTGCTGCTGCAATGAGCTCAGGGTCAGCAAGCATGTCTCCAAACTGCAGCTGTATTCCTTCTTGAAGGGCAGTAATCAGTGGCTGGCAGAACTTGGATGATGTTTTGAGGCGGTCAAGCTTCACAGTTAGCAAGGTTATAGTGGGCACCAGCCATCCCATGTGAACATCTACCTCTCCCCGCAATATGTTGAGTGCCTTGGAGATTGGGTTCATGGTTGACGCTATGTATGCTTCATGTTTAGGCTACCCGCAATGTTTGGGGCTATCTCGTTGTTGTGATCAGTGACTTACGCACTTTTGTAAAGCTTTCTCTCGGAAAGCGCTTTGGATAAAAGCTTCTGCTAAATGAATAAATGTAAATGTTAATATTCCATCAAGAAAGCAAGTTCTGCATGGCTGAACCTGTAATACACAATATCAGAATATGCAGAATGTCATTAAGAGATACATGAGAAATATTTCACATACCTAGGTATAGACAGTGTTATTACACAAGTGAATATTCTGAATATTTCAACATGCATAAGCATACATCTGAAAATAATAGCAATTCCAACCAAAATGTTTATGCAAGATTGTGTTCAGCTGCAAAACACTGTTAAAACATGAAATTGTGGCCTGTCTCATAATTAGGGATAGGCATAGAGACATGACAGACATGGCTGATAAACTAATGGTGTTCTAAATTATCTAAATAATAATAGGCTACTCTACTGCAGTTGACTTGAATGAGGTGTACATGATTAGTCAACTACAATATTACTACACCCATATCATAACTGCACACCTGGTCTGAGCCATACTTACATGTGGACTTTGAGTGCAATGTTAACCGCTCCTTCTCCACTCTCTGTAATTGTTCTCAGTATCCGTTCAACTGAAAGAAGTAAGTTCCACCTTGTGTCAACTGGACGGATGAGTTGCAGCTTGCACTCCTTTTCAAAGACGTCTGCAGCAGTAGATGAGCGGGCAGTCTTATTCCAGAGAGCTGAGCACTTGGCAAATGCTGCCCGAGAGATCTTCCTGTAGCCATCCTTTGATTCTGCTTTTTTTGGCATCCATTGTTGAGATCAAATTCAGAAGATGACATGCACAACGGTGATGCTTTGGAAGCTGATATTCAGATCACTTATCTTCTTCCTCCATGAAAGCTTCCACTTCAACAGCCTCTGTCTCCACCTCCAGATCTTCATCACCCTTCTCACTGTCATTCACATCTTCCTTCTCCTCTTCAGTTGTACTTCCCTCATCACCAGCATAAACCCTGAAGGCCTTAATTAAATTGTAGGCATTGTCAGTCTTTTCCAGAATGTTCTCTGTGTGGATGTTGTACCTCCGTGAGGAGAAACCTATTGTTATTGTAGGCTTTATTTTTTTCTTTCTTGTGCAATGGGAGTCGATGGCAGCCCCTAGACCCCTTCGATAACACTCATTAAGGACAGTCCCTTTGATACTTACACCAAGTTTCATGTCTCCCATTAGACCACTCTAGCGCCACCAATGGGTCAAAGTTGGACTTGTGTTTACACACGCAACTTTTGAACCGTATGACTGATTTTCAAAAAAATAGGTACCATTGGATTCCCTGGATCAAAAACTGACTCTGATTCAATCACAAGTTCATAGGAAGACTCTTGAGAATGTTTAGTACACAAATCTGAGAAAAAGTTGACTGTAATATGAAAAGTCGATTTTTGGTGAATATTTGAAACATGCATGCTTGGCTAATTGCCAGTGATATTTACAATGAAATGTCTCCCCTCAGTGCGCGCGCGCTCCACATTCTCACACACTCAGCCTTTCCCTTGACACATCGTGCGAGCTTGGCAAGACGCACACACAACATTAGAGGTGAAGGCCCTTGTGGATCTTGATGGTATTGCATTTTAGATTTGGTATCCCATTGGTAAATCTGCACCATTGATTTTTCTATACAGTTACAATTTGTCAAGAATATCAAATGTTCAATGGTTCGCAATGTTTGGAGGAATCCGCCATTACTGCTTGCAATTATATTTAGGATTCCTCCGTAAGGAGGAACCCTATTGTTATTGAAGGTTTTATTAGGATTCCTCCATAAGGAGGAACCCTATTGTTACTGGTGGTTTTATTATTTTTATTCTAGTGCCATGGGAGTCTATGGCAGCCCCTAGACCCCTTCAATAACTTTTTGTGAAATTTGGCACACTCATTAAGGACAGTCCCTTTTATACTTGCACCAAGTTTCATGTCTCACATTAGACCACTCTAGCGCCACCAATGGGTCAAAGTTGGACTTTTGTTTCCACACGCAACTTGTGGCCCTTGTGGTTCTTGATGGTATTGCATTTCCGATTTTGTATGCAATGGTAAAAAGTTATCTAAATCCTGAAACATTGATAGTATAGGCCAAGAGTAACTACCACACCACAAATGGCTCACCATTACTCATAGGTGGCGCTACAGGCCACGCCCTAAAGCACAAAGATACAAGGCTTTCTGGAATGGATAGGCTCACCAAGCCCCCTCACTTCACTTCTTGGCTTGAAATAAAGGCCCTTGTGGATCTTGATGGTATTGCATTTCAGATTTGGTATCCCATTGGTAATTCTGCAGCATTGATTTTTCTATACAGTTACAATTTGTCAAGAATATACATTTTTCAATGGTTCGCAATGTTTGGAGGAATCCGCCTTACTGCTTGCAGTTATATTTTTTATTTTATTTTTGCCCCCCTTAAGCCTCAGTCAATATTTGGACTACATAGACAACCTAGGTGTCAAAAGTTTAGTCTTGGTAGCGATTGAGTTGCTTAGTTGTCTAAACTTCCGTCTCTTGGTGTCTATGGCAGCTCCTAGAACCGCATGGTCAGAAGTTGTGAAATCTAGCACACTCTTTGGGACCAGTCCCCTCATCAATTTCACCAAGTTTCATGTCTCCCATTCCAACCATCTAGCGCCACCAATGGGTCAAAGTTGAAGGTGTGTTTACACACGTTACTTTTGAACAATATGACGCATTTTCCAAAATGAGGTATCGTTGGATTCCCTGGATCAAGACGAGTCCAATGCACTCTATGACATCATACCCAGTTATATAGATTCTCCGCCATTTTGAATGTTAAGGAAAAGTGTTTTTTCGCTACTACTTCTACAATTCTTGTTGAATCTTCTTCAAAATTGCCACAGATGATCTTCAGACCAAGCCTCACAAAGGGTATCCTATGGCGTTTTGATTTTCGCAACCGTTTGTTAGTTACAGCCAATCAAATTGATGTGGCCGAATTGATGTGGCCGCCATTTGGAATGAATGAATATAACGTTTTTTCGCTACCTCTCCTATAAAGTTTGTCCAATCTTCACCAAATTTGGCACAGATCATCTTCAAACCAAGCCTCACAAAAGACATCACATGGCGTTTTGATTTTCTAAACCTTTTGACTGAAACAGCAAAGTCGTCAACCAAGCCACCATAAAAGAAGTGAGGTCTTATCTCAGCACCTCTTTACTGCAAGTGAGACCGCCTAGTCTTAGGCGGCAGCCATGCTAGAAAGCGTCATAGTAGTATTTTCGTAATTTGATCGTTCGGTCAATTCTGAACCAAAAAACAGAAGGAGGGCAATGTTATGATGATATGACTATTGTGAAGACAGCCAGGTGGTGGATACAAAAATATGCCCCCCAAAACGTACTTAAGTTTGACATTAGCGCCGGTTTCTTTTGACATAAAGTGTAGCTGTGGCATCGAAGACAGTACACACCATAGATATATATTTTGCGGTCTCACTCTCAATTCTTTAGCTTAAGATATGGCGAATGCGAAGACACCCAGCGGGTCAGCATATTTTTGAGATTTGTGTGAAACTTGGAATTTGAGTGAGACCGCATCTTGTTTTGACGTTAGCCTCAGAGTCAGACTCGGTCGTCAACTGGCAGTGTTATGGAGCTAGAAAGCTGACAAAAGTATCTGAATTTGAATATGAAAGATCTGAATTATTTGTGTGCCGAATTTAACAAAACTGAATTATTTTGTTCCAGATTGCGGAAATTCAGATTGCGGAAATTCAGATGGATGAAATTCAGACTGTGGAAATTCAGATTTTGTCTGAACTAGGCCAAAGGTGAAACCGCTTGCTTTCACAGGGAAAAGTAGACGATTTCAGAACGACCAAATTTGACCTCAGAACAAAAGCTAAGAGTTGCTCGTTGGAGGAAAAGTATGGAGCCCAATCGAGGTAATAGTGCTTATGAAACTTGTAAAAACCTGTGTCTTCTCTGCCAAAATCGGCAGTTACTGTAACCAAGTGAGTCGAGACAGAGTCGGAGGGCGGCGGTGACCGATGGAAGACGCGGCACAACTGGCAAAGCTGTAGCCTATATATTTATGTTTCTGTTCCGTGTTTCTGTGTTGGAGTTCTTTTAAAAACTTGATGGCATCAACATCCAGCCTGATATAAAACCATGAACTTGAATTGTGTCTCTTCATTATAATACCCAAACACAAAATCCAGGTTGAATCAAGTAGGCTAACGCTAGCTAGCTACTATTGCTAATAGCCAATTTTGGGTGGTCAAGCATATTGTTTTTCATTGTCTCCTTATATTCCTATCAAAGTCAATGTTCAGCCTATATGCTATGTTCATTTGCTAAGTGACATTTCAGATCGGTTATAGATAGTGAAATCATTCTAATAGGCTGTCTGAGAGATCGGACATAGTAGGCTAGTTAACAGCATAGATATAAAGGCGTTATATATAGTTAACAGCATATATCTTTAGTGTGGCCGGGTGGTGCAGCTTTAATTAATCGTCCACACATCGTCTGGAAGTCAGTTTCGATCAAATACCGCAGTATGAATTTCAGCCATCTGAATTTTAGAAATGTGTATTTCTGGAACGAAATAATTAAGTTTTGTTAAATTTGGCATACAAATAATTCAGATATTATATATTCAACAGTAAAATATTTCAGTTTTATGAAATTCGACTTACAAATATTTCGTGATTACGTGACCCTGCACTTTGCTGCCAGTCTCCATTCATTTCATTTGGCGCTTCAAGAAGCTTAGTGTCCTGGCTAAGCAGTACCTCGCAGTAACCTCAGTTCCTGCAGTCTTTTCTATGCCGGTCTGCTCGTAAATCGACTCCGTACTAAAATTACTATTAATAAATTAGCATATTTTTCTTTTTGGGGGTGCTATCGGGGTGCTTTGGTCTCTCTTGGGGGAGCTAAAGCACCTGCTAGCCCCTCCCTAGCGCCGCCCATGCCCCGCGCACCATGCAAGTTTAAGAGGCTGTTTGGGTGTCAGTGTTATTCCCTGATGACAGTGGCATCTTTCAGCATGGTTATGCGCGCTGCCACAAATCAAAAATGGTTCAGGAATGGTTTGAGGAACACAACAAGTTCAAGGTGTTGACTCTCCCCAGATCTCAATCCAGTCGAGCATCTGTGGGATGTGCTGGACAAACAATTCTGATCCATTGAGGCCCCGCCTCGTAACATACAGGACTAAGAGGATATGCTGCCAATGTCTTGGTGCTAGATACCACAGCACAACTTTAGAGGTCTAGTGTCCATGCCTCAACGGGTCAGGGCTGTTTTGACAGCAAAAGGGGGACCTACACTATATTTGTGGTCATAATGTTTTGGCAGATCAGTGTATATATAAATAAAAGAGCTACATTAGCATTATAATTTAAGTAAGACTAGCCCTTGCTTGCAATCTTGCCTCATCATTGAGCAACTTCTCCAGGTCATTTGGGCTACATGCATATATGCATAAGAAGCTCACAAATTGGTTTGCTGTAAAAAGTGCATGGGAATGTTTGTACTCGTTTGTGCTACGGTATTCTCTTCTTAATTTAGGAATCTTAATTTATAGACAAAAAGGTGGTGGTAAAATTGATAAAAGATCCAAGTTTGGAAGAGGACGAAAGGGAAAGTTACATTCACATTGAATTTGTGGGGACTCAAACCTATGTTACAGTGTACGCACTGTGCAACATTTCTGGATACAACTATAGTTGGTGTCTTCTAGTATTCCAAGATGTTCCACCCCAACTCTCAGTTTTGCACTAATTGTAGGGATGATTAAACAGCACCCTGTAGATCTTTACTGTATCCAAGACAGCGTTTCAGACTTTAATTGATGTGCAGTAGTTCAGTGTTTCCCAACCCTGGTCCTCAGGGCACCCCTGTCCTGCATGTTTCCATGCTCCAACACACCTGATTCAAATTAATGGGTCATTATCCAGCTCTGCAGAGCTGTTTATGACCATTTCATTTGAATCAGGTGTGTCTAAAACATGCAGGACAGGGGTGCCCTGAGGACGAGGGTTGGGAACCACTGCAGTATTTGAAAAGAAGCTAACTGATCTTTACTTCGCTATAGAGTCTTCATTAAGTATTTTAGATAATAGCAGGTAATTAGATAAGTGTGGCAACTTGGTTAGCCAGTGAGTGGATTACTGTTGGAGATTTGTAGGAAACTCATCACTTAATTACATAACATGATCATAGTGTATGCAGGGTTGAGACAGGCTTTCTCACATCAGTGATCAGGGGACTTTCTGCCTGTCCTGTCATCAATGGGGGAAGTGTTCTGACTGCAGTTTGCATGTACATAAAAGTCATATGTCCTCAAACAAGTAGGATAGGTAGGTACTTTGTTTATCCCTAAGGGGAAATTGTGTCATGATAGCAGGCAAAACAAAAAATATAAATATTTTTCACAATAATGCTCAGGGCTGTGGTCATAGCAATTACATGCCCTCTCCTGTAATACACGGTACCTGTTGTACTGTGTATTAATGAAGAAACTCTATACAGAGTTAAAAACTGTATGCAGTCCCTATGAGTCCTTTTGATCGGCTTGTAATCACAAACCACTCCTGGAACTTGACAGTGCTTTATTTGTTAGAACCTTGACAGTGCGTGCACATCGACCAGATGGTAATTGATGGTTGCAGAACACACATGAGGAAGACTTGTGGAAGTGTCTTGGACAACTTAAAAGGAGATTCTTACCAGGTGAGAATGAAGAGGTTGTATGTCATGGAGTTCCATCCCATAGGGGCTCTGCTCCTATTGGGTTACCCCTCTACGTTCACCAATAACTGAAAGCCTAAATGTATCCTCCGTCAGGTGCCCCCTATATAAGGGAGCGTCAGCCCACCGTTCATTTCAAAATAGGCTACATTGTTTCATTTCAGCACGGGTTTCCAATATCTGAAGTCACTACGAGATTCTTCACCCCCAAGACAAACCCACTGGCACTCAGACCAAGAAATGCTGGCTCATCCTTCACCGTCGGAAGTTCTTCTCATGGCTCACAGCCGCTGCCATGACCTGAATTATAGTGCTGACAGCCACGAATTATGCTTTGTGTGTCTCGGCCCACGTCATGTATTACCCTACTTACCTGCACTGTGCTAGCTTCCCTTGGAGTCGTTTTGCGTTCTTCAGGGAAGAGGAGCCCCTCGAAGCTGTTGTCTCTGCGATGGTCTCTGAAGGAGAGAGTTCAGCCGCAGATGACGACACAGAGGACCCTTTGGAGGCAGACCTAGGGCAGACTGGCCAAGCCCCTCCAGCGGAGGCCGCTTCCTTCTCACCCAACCTTCCTCATTCCTTGTTGGGCAAAGACAGCCCTTTTGGACAAATACAGCGAGCTCTCGACTGCAAAACCTTCTGCCTCCACAGTGACTTTGTGGAGAGATCTCCCTGAGATTGTCCTTGACCCGCCATAAACGTAGGCGCTCCAGTCCTGGGTTCCCCTCCAGCAGAGGAATGTGAACCGTGGTCCTGGGGGCCCCAACCAAAAAAAAGGCTTCTAAACGGCTTCTTAAAGGCTTTTGTCCCCCTCCATGCCCAAGCAACGGGACTATGTGGAGGGTTTGTGGGCTGCACCCTTCTCCACCCACGCACCGGTGGGAGCATTACTGCCATTCACACGGGCCAAGAAGTACGCCACATTGATCATGGAAAGCATTCCCCACCCAGCCCTATAGCTACTTATCTTGTGCCGGGATCTTGTGCCTAGGCTTCGGCAAAGAAACCTAAACTGCCCTCCACCCGATTGCCTCTCTGGAAGACGGGCGTTCATGCTGGGTGCACAGGATGTGGGTGTGCAGGAGAGACCGGAAAAAGCCTTAGGTCCCCACCACCTTTTTGTTCTGTTGTTGAATTGTACAATAAAGCATTAAAAGAGAGGCTCAGCCCTACATGCTACTCTTTCTGAAAAAGACAATGCTTCTGTCCTTTGTCCTTTGACCCACCTTGGGGAGTTAATTCCTTTGCACACAGCCCTTGCACAGGTTTTTTTCTGTATGTCTTCTTTCTGTTGCCAGCCATCCTCCTCTTGATGGGTCGGGTGACGTCAGAGGGTCTCTCGCTGATCTTGATAGTTCCTAAGCGCCCGGGCGCCCCATGGTTTCCTGGTTGTGAAGGGCCCATGGCCACTTCCTCCTCTCCAGGACGCGCTCTCCCAGGAGATCGGGGCCCCACTCATGGCTTGGTTACTGAAAGGGATGCAGAGGTCTCTCTGATGCAGTTATTCAGACCATTCAGGGAGTCCACGAGCAATCCACCACTAGAGGGTACACAGCGTGCTGGCAGGCCTTCTCACAATGGTGTAACGGCCAGGGAATCGACCCCATCTTGTAGAGACTTTCCTGCTTTTTCTACAATCGCTATTTGTGCGGCAGCATGTTACGAGGGTTTTGCTAGATCTACTCTGTTCACCCACCCTTTGATGAAGCATTGTTTGGTTTCTGCTTGCAGACTTAGACCACCTCACAAGGGCGTCTGCTTCCAGCTGGTCCTGTGCAGGCCCCCATTTGAACCGATCGCTAATGCCTCCCTGCGTCTGGTCTCTGCATCTGGTCTCTCAAGACAAGTCCTGATGACGGTGAAGAGTGTGAGCGACTTGTGCGCCTCGTACACGCATAAGAACTGTCTGATCATCTCAGGCTACGCCCCAACCCTGCCTTTGTGCCTAAAGTACTCAATTGGATGTTTAAGGCACAAAGTTATGATTTGAAAGAGTGCTCGCTCCGCCTAAACCAATGGGAGCAGAGCCCCTATGGGGCGGACCTCCAAGACATAGAACAATGGTTATGGAGATAACTCCAGTTTTATGAGTGGAGCAGAGCCACATAGGGTTTGGATCCCAGCGCACCTTTTTTCAACCCGGCTTATTTACATTAGTTTTGGGAGAATTAACGGCAGTCTGATGCCCCCTTATGGCACCTGACAATGGATACATTTTGGCTTTCAGTGATTGGCAACGTGAACGTAGAGGGGTAAACCAATAAGAGCCTCATGGGGCTCCAATCCACTCATAGAACTGGAGCTATCTCCATAACCAACATTATTGACAGAATGTATATTCCAGTTTTTTTTTGCTCCCTTCTCTCTCTCTTTAGAACGTTATCGTAATTTGTCAACCATCACACAACTAGCAAACAGTGTTTAAAACTGGCACCATAATATCTCTGTACTCTGTTTTGCTTCAGATCTTAGTGGAGGACTGTGTTCCTGTGCTGAAGAAATATGTGGAGGAAGGTAGGACATTTGATTATGTCATCAATGACCTTACAGCAGTTCCCATCTCTACAGCTCCAGAGGAAGGTGAGTGAGGATGTAGTAGAGAACGGTAAAAAAAAAGAAATCTCACGCATACAAAAACTGCTGAATTAATTGCTTTGCATATTTTCAATGGTAGACACAATGTCATTTAAGAATTTTCAATTTGGTGTTACATCCTTGTCGTTTATTAACATCTAACATTATAATCGTCTTGCACAAGGGGGGTCTGCAATTGAGAGTCTGACATGATGTGTACATCATAGTGGACATTACAAAACTCTGTGTGATAAAAGTTTGTACATCATTTATGTCAGACTGAAACCTGGCAAGGTTTCCAAATGACACAGCTCCTTTCCTCAAGTTGTCTCATTTCTGTTCATAGAGTTAACCTGCTGGTAGTAAGGAACAAAAGCATAACTTGAAACGTTATGAAACTACACTGTGTGGTAACAATCTTTCTCACTGTCTCAGACTCTACATGGGAATTCCTCCGTCTGATCCTGGATCTCTCCATAAAAGTAATGCGACCCAGTGGAAAGTATTTTACACAGGTGAGAAAGTAGACAAAGTCATCAAAGTCATTGTAAAGCTCTCTCTTGGAAGTCGCTTTGGATAAAAGCGTCTGCTAAATGAATAAATGTAAATGTAAATGTAAAATGTAAATCAAGAGTCTGAGGTAGCAAACGGACTCATAACATTACACTACTACTGAGCCTTGTAGGTGTGGATCACTAGAGCAGTTTTCCAATGAGTCAACAGACATGAAATTAAAATGATCTACCAACAGCAAATCTCTGTAGAGGTAGCATAAGGATGTTTGGTGTTGGTTTGCTACCTCAGACTATGGTAGCCCTGAAGTGCAAAACACACCCACTAATACGAGTAATTTCATGATAATGACAGAGTTACGTGGACCAGGATAGTTGTTTGGCTATCGATTTTTACGTTGAACACACAATTTATACTTTTGCATTAGTACTTGCTACATGCTTCGAAAGCCAAACAACTGTTCTGGTGCACGTAACTCTGTCATTATAGCATTTCTCATTTCCTGTTAGTTACTGTGCATCCAAGTGTTGTACCTACCCTTTCTTAATGTAATTTTGTTTCCCATTTGGGGGAGCGTCTTTGTATTTGGGGGGAGGTGAACAAGTCATCCTATTTGGGGGGAGTGTTTTCATCTGGGGGGTGTACTCGTATTAGTGGGTGTGTTTTTTGCACTTCAGGGCCACCCATAATGAATTGCAGTAATTATGTTGCAACTATGTTGATCCAACTGTCAGAGTAAATAAGAGCAGAGAATGGTTCAAAGGTGGACTCGAAGGGAAATGCAAAGTTTTGGTTGTATCTTGTGAGAGATAACTTAATAATAATCACTGCGCTCTCGCATCGTTATATCGTAACGAACGATAGACGTAGCTAGTTTCGCTGTTCTATGGCAGCTATGATGACAGTCTCGTCACTAGAATGGCCATAACTTTAAAACAAAAGATCATATTTCAAATCTGTCTGCTGTTCTACATTGCCCACACAATTACGTATATATTTATCAACTCTAACATGGCCTGTATCTTGTATTGAAAGTGCTCGAAAATTAGCTTGTCTAATGTATGGTGGACTGAGAAAACATACTAGGTGCGTTCGACATGAACTGCGGCTGCATGAAACGACCGGCGAGAGTAGCCGCTTGCAGTCGGGGAGGAGTTGAAAACGGCTCTGTGAAGTTGGACATTCCAGCTTCTCGTGGTTTGCTGCCTTGATGTCAGTCATGGCCGATCAAGCGCTGTTTGCTTACGTTACTTTATTTATAATTAAACTTAGTCTTTCCGTTAGTAGAAGAGGTGGCCCAAAACCCTTTCTTCAACAAATGTTTTATTCAATCAAATAGTTTGGTCCGGATTTGAGCATTGGCGAAACTGAAGGTGTCAGAATAATTACAAAACAAGCGTCAAAGTTGTCGTGTGTGAGTCTGGCCAATCATGAAATAGCTGTGTCGTCATTTGAAGCCGTGCAGTTGCTCTTGAGAAAATGCGCTCGTCTACACAGCCGGCAGTTCTCGAATCGATCTCACGGTACTTTGATGGCTACGTCACAGTGACCTAGCCTCGGCGCCGTCTCAAGTCGGACAAAAAGTCTAACCACAATTCACTGTTTCAAGTCAGCCGCCTGCAGCCAGCTGCAGCGCTGCATGAAGCGAGGTCATGTCGAACGCACCTAATGTCAAAGCGGAGCGAGCCGATGTCGTGGGAGAATTCCTACTGTATTAGATGTAGCCTACTGCTTCAAATTGAAAACGGAGAAGATATTTAGATTAAAGACGAAGTTTAAAAAAGAAGTTTCTTAACATCTGTGTTTAATATCGTCAATTAAAAGTAAAAACTTTTCAGTTACGAAGCATTTGTTAGTAGTATGGCCAGCTGCAGTAAGCCTTTCGTGAACCCCGGTTTAGCTGTTTGTGACGGTTAGCTATAACAGTGTTGAGCCTTGATTCTTTCAGAAAGTGAAACTTGCTTAAAGAAAAATGATCTAGCTAGATTATGTACACTTTAAGCTCAATGTACATACCTTGTTTGGCCAATTTGGTCGATTGTGGACAAAGTCGAACCGTTTTTAGTTATGGAGAGCGAACGCGCTAGCCTCGATTATGAGAGGAATTGCGTTTCCACTCATCACTTCAGTGGTCATAGCTTTTAAACAAAATAGTCTTAAATCTGTCTTCTGTTCCGAATTCATGACAAAATTACGCACATTTCATACACTCTAACCTGTCCTCTGTCTTGTATTGAAAGTGGTTAAAAATTACGTTTTCTAAAACAGTATTGACGACGGAGAAGATTTTTGTCAGAATGGCTCCGTGAAATTGTCTTGATAAAGGATGATTTGCCTAACGTAATCATATAAATATTTACATCATTAGAAAGCCCTACATCTTGTCTTCAAAATGGTATAAACAGCTCAAGTATGTTATTTGAAAAAGTCTGCATATTCAAGCAAGAAAGTGTTAAACAGTGTAGAAAATTGACTCGGTGAGAAACAGTTGTCAGTGCATGACGTCACAATTGAATTTGACTTGAACATTCTGAACCATTGAAACCCATTCATTTTTTTAAGCACTTTAAACTTTAATAACTTAAACACTTAGCACACTAAATCAGTTCAGACTAAATCAAGTGAACTTTTAACAGTGTTTCTAGCTTAAACGGTGTGAAACTAGTAGGGGGCAGAAAAAAGTGGGAGGAAAATTTATAATAAGTATACAGGATAACAATAGTGTTTTTGCTTGTCAGCAAACACACTAATAACTGAAAATGCTCCCTTTTCTTTTTAAACCTTTAAATTCACAATTTAAAAAAAGTGTAACAAGCCCCGCAAAACACCTTACTCTTTAACTTCTCAAAGGTCTTATCAAAGCATAGGCCTACTTCTTTGAATATGCCTAGGCCTATAGCCTATTATTTGCGATTACGCCCTAATGCACGGATCTCAAATCTCGAATTTGCGGACCAAAAAACCCTAAATGAAAGTATTTAATTTAAATATTTTGTAGTTTGTATATGGTTTAATGTAACACTTCTCACTTTCTCGATTTTACTTTTTTTTTAAATGTAACTTAATGAATCAGCTCAAATAGACTACCAGCGCGCGTTTCAAACTCGAATCAAACACAGTAGGCTATACTGTCAGAAACCTTTAAACGTTTTATTTTCTTTGAACAACACAGCTGGTTGGCGTTTACCTTCTATTCAATTCATTTCTCTATCCAATCTAATTAGAACCTATTTATGAACCAGGGGATTCATTTCTGCATTGATATTGAATACCGTACACACATCAAAGATTTGCCGCTTATATATATAGAAGTTCCGGTCGGAAGGCTTCAAGAACCCTGCCTGTTTGACTAGGTTTTATAACAAATGTCGATCAAGCATTTGTTAACCACCCAACTTCGAATTCATCCAAACGAACACGTCTCTCAGCATTTAATACTCACATAATGATGCAGAATTACACCCCCTGGGAATTCACCTTTGTGAAATCTCAACGTAAGGTGACTCAGCCCCCACCTTTTTCCAGCGCTCCTCGGAAGTTCTGTAACTTATGTAAAATGTACTCAAACAACCAAAATCTTGTTAACAAATACATTTAAATACTCATCACGTAACATCTTTCAAGAGTAACCAAATTAGTATATCAATCGTATACTCATCGCCTCATTCATATGTTTCTCTAAATTTAGTCTTTTTAATCTTTCTATTTCTCTATTAATCTGCGCATGCGCCTACTCATTCTGAATCTCAAATGTCAAGCTGCAATTATTTTACTAGCCTGAACCCGCCGCCATCGCTGTTGAGTCTGTAAACTTGTTAGCTACAAATCTCGTTGCCATAGTTGCAAATCTAACTTCCTGGGGGCTGTTGCACAAAAGTAGAATAAAGATGGATAACTGAAAAGGTGCCGCTTGACTTAGTGTGATCCGCTCATCGCGGCTTAATCGGTTGCACGTTTGCCGAGCCAGGATGAGATGGTAAAGCTATGTCAATTCAGGTGTACATAGTTGGGATAAGTGCAGCTTCACGGATTTCTTAAATAGACCAAGGTATCGATCACAAATTCACTGATGCAGCACGTGCGTGCAGCATATTTTTCACCCGCTGAGCAACAATTAATAATATGTAGGCTACGATCAGCAAGACTAATATGTTATAGCCTACAAATACGTTACGTAAAATACATGACCAAGACTATGAAATGTGAGGACATATATTAAAAATGTGTGCAAAAAAATTAGCAGCTCAGCCCAGTTTGTGTGGGATTGCGCAATCCGAGAGGAGGCACAGCCAGAGGTTAAATTGGGCCGGGGCTGTCCGGGGCAGAGCCCCGGCACATAAGCGGCCGGGTCTGGAGTTCTCCAGCCGATTTTGGCAGTCTGCCTAGTCCATCACGAGCAATGTTGTCCTATATTTACAACTTTTCCATTGCAAATCTATGTTGTTTTAAAACACAATTCTAAATAATCGTAGGGATAGGCTGGCCTAGACATCTGGAGCAAGTTTGAGAAGTAGGCATATCGCGCACGAAAATTATAAATTTACGCTACCGTCTTTGAAGAGGTAGATTTTTTACACACGACAGTGACTGACAGATGGAAAGCTAGCTATAGAGACAATATAAAGATTGAAAGCCAGGCTAAGAAACGTAAACGTATTACCTTCACTAGACAATGTTTTACCAATTGGACAAACGGATGTTTGTTTGTTTTACATCAAGCTCCAAAAACTATTTTTCGCTCAAATCAGCCAAAAAAATTCGCTCGCGCGCTATGCGCGCTCGCATTAAGCATGGAAGTCTCTAACTAGCCGCATGACTCATGGCTGAAGTTACGTTTCTCCAGTTTTCCCCCAGGTTGGCAAAAGAAGTATCTCAAAATGCTTCAGATTGATGCTTTAAAATATGGAATATTTAATTTTTCTAATGGGGGAGCATGCACCCGGACCCCCTTAGAGGGGTAATCCTTCTCACCTTTTTCACCCCTGACCCGTTTTCATGCCTGTTATTTACTGCATAATCCACGAAAGATTTGTGAAATTTGCCCCTCGGTCAGAGCCCCCCCCACATAGAAAATCCCAATTTAACCCCTGGGCACAGCTAGTCGCTTCTTTCCCCTTATTTGAACAGGAAAATACTTAAATTCAGCGATAGGCTATTGGCTATAAAACCCCTTGGAATCATCCAATAATTATATTTTCTATCACAGATCAGTGGACACATATTTTTATTTTATGTTATTCGTTTTATTACATTTCATGATGACACTGCCTCCCCTGACCGCACGTCACTGCAGGTAGCCTACTCGTCCGAAAAAGCTAACAGGTCAGATTTGTCCCGAAACACCCTTTCATGTCTAAAAGCACGTCTTAGTATCAGTGCTTCTTCGTCCAACATGTCGTTTAGAAATGGCAATGCCATGGTGGAAGAAGAAACACAGGTAAATAGGACTTTATATATTGCCCTCATCACTGACATTATTCAACTATTTCTAACCATCTAAACAACTGCAATAGTAGGGTTTAAAATCTAACTCGTGACAGCAATAGTGACAAGTAATGCATGTTAATAAAAATAAATCAGAACACATTCAGAAGACAACGAAATAACTGCTAAACACGTTTATTTCGGATCAGAGCGTCAGTTGATTTAACACATGAGACTTCAGAATTAATCTTAGCCTGGCTGTTAGCCTGCTCTGGAGCAGTAGCTGCAAAGAATAAATATCCATGGTTACTTGGCTGGGCTTAATTCAACCTGCTTTCGTGCAACCAAGTCAAAGCTAAAGTCATCCAGGATAACTTGAATATCCCAGCTTAATCCCTTATCCTGGTTTCGTGCAACAGCCCCCTGGACTCTTCCCTGTCCCAGGACAGAACAGAATGCATATCCTCCACTGGAGAATAGTTAGCCATTAGCTATTAGCTAACCAAGCCACATCATGGATCTTTTCCTCTCAGATCCCAAAGCTATCCTAACAAATTGAAAAGCAACAAAGACAGCGTTCAACAGACAGCGGACTGGCAAATTCGGTCGAATCATGTCAGCCTTCTGATTTCTTTCTAGTGTCAATTCTACCCTCTTACAACATGTAAAACAATTACCAATGGTTATATTTACAACAAAACCTCATATTTACAATTATATCAACTTTTAGTATGCCTAGTATTTCAACTTGGTCCACAATCTACATATGCACCTAATATCACTCGTCAGAAAATGACAGTTTAAACATGTAGCCTATCATGGACAAGCCTCCAACAAGTCCATTTGAATAGGTATTATCACCACCAAACCCAACACATTTCAACGATCAATTTCAGCAGCAATAAACACACATATGCAACATTGTTGCCCTTAACAATCGCTCTTCAATCTCTCGAACTACTCAGATATATTTCAAATATCTCAGTTCTGGGCTGCGTTTCCCAAAAGCATCGTAAGTCTAAGTTGATCGTAGAGTCCATCGTACGATGGATCTTAGTTGTACGGGCCGTTTCCCGAAACCATCGTAGCTAAAGAGACACTTGAAAATCGTCGTAGATTAACGAGAGCTCCAGACCAGTCGTAGATCGCTAAGTGCATCGTAGCACAGAGACTCAGTGGAGACACATGTCGGCCGACCATAAAAACTACATAGACTAATGCTGAAAGTTAGTTCCGATGGAAGGTAAAATTAAGTATTTTGGTTGGAACTGGGAGGCTATTTGTTAGTGAACCGTAAGTGCCGAAACAATATCAGAATCAGGTTTATTCTCAAGTAAATTTAGGTTACACAAAATAATTTCCTGAGCCTGATGTTGGGAGATGGTAGCGCCCAGGAAATGGAAAGACTCCACAGTGTTGACTGGGAAGTCACACATGGGGAAGGGGCTGAGAGGGAGTGAAAACTCATAAAAACCATTGAAGATAGCCTAAGTCCTGCACTGTGGACTTGTCCCCTCTGGTTGTGGGGAATTGGATGTGGTCTGGGATGTGCCAAAGTAGGCCTAATGCAGTTGTGACAGCCTGCAAAGATCTTGACACTGGTGCCTTGGAGAGTCCATGTCCATCTACAATAACCTCCAGAAAACTGCCAGTGGCATAGAACCTTAACACTGCCAGTAGGGTTGCAGGGGTCAGTGCAAAGGACCTCCTTGTTAGCCTCTGCAGGTCTGCTTCTATGTGGTTCAGGAGCATTATGATATGATGTCATCTGACATATCTTACACTCAATGAGTATAATTGATCAACCATCAATTAAAGTAGAGTTGATTATTCATGTCAGAAACAATGATTCCATGTTGAAGACATGGGGTATTCATTACTTGTGTGTTTGTCATTTGTGGCCAATATTTGAGAATCATCAGACTGCAAACATCTTGGAAAGCTGTTGGCCTATTATTGGAATATTGTAGATATAGTCAACACTAGAAATTAAGACTGTATATGTTGGATTGAGATGCTTGCTGCTAGCTGGGACGTGCCATGAGTGATACCATTTAAATGCATGGTTTTTAACCTAGTTCAATAAGTAGTAAATATAGGACTCATATATTTGCCTATGGAAAGTGGAGTACCAAGAAGAGTTAAAAACCAAGGTACAAGTAATTTGAGAAATATAGGCTAGTTGTTTTATTAGAGTTTGTTCTCCCTGCTCCTGCTCCACACATGGATCTAAGGTGAAAAAACATGTAAGGATTGGACAGTCAACACTGAATGATACAATACACAATTCAGCCTTTACTTAATTAAAATACACATTGTATGCTTAAGCTATAAGGTAACCTTTGACACTAGGCCTATACCTGTTGGTTGGGCAGAAGAATAGGCACAGAAATGGAGGGCCTTGTGAACTTTATCTCTTCAAACAAGAGCTTCCTCTCCTCAATTTGGAGATGAGCCCATTTCATTTCCAAGACCTCCTATTGGTATTTAGCATCCTGTGTCGCTGATTGCAGGGTCATGACACCGGTGTAAAACTCAGATGCAGCATAATTTGCACGTTCACCTTATTTTCTTTGTCTTCATTTAGCATCATACAATGTAGCCTACATTGAAAAGTACTAAATGAAGTAGCCTATAATAAATTTAAAGTTTTCTGTAGCGACAGAAAATAGTTTTGGTGTGCCGTAATTCGTCAATTATTTTGGTTAACGTTTGCATTTTAAAGTCTTAAAGTTGCGTCAGAAGAATCACATTTCAGTACAATGGACAGCGTCTTGTTAAGTGCAACTTAAGAGACACGTACGATGGTTCTCCTTACGAGCATGTTCGGGAAATGCACGTAAGAAATAGCGATGGATCTTTATTTTGATCGTAGAGAACCCTCGTAACTCGTACGATCCATCGTTATCGGGAAACGCAGCCCTGGTCGGTCAGGTCTACTAATTCTGCTACCCGGATCTCCCGTCACCACGTTCTTAGTAATGATAACCCCCCCCCGCCTATTTACGTCACCAGTATTTCTCCTGCATCAGTTTTCAAAACATTTCGCTTCACCAATATTATGCACACACACTTTCACTTCAAATATTAGTTTTTAGCAAAATTACTTAGGTTACTGATACGCCACCAATACCGGTCACAGTAAATATGACGCCCTTTACTAGCTGCACTGGTTTATCATCAGGTTTTAGCAGATATAGGACCAGAGTGCATCTTTAACGATTACACTGTGGAGTTTTTCTCAATATTTTTCCCAAAACACAAAAGTCGACCATATATATATACACCATTTTATTCTTACCTTGTCCATCGAAAGCCTCATAGCTAGTCCAGAATTCCGTCACCCTCCATCACCCAGGGAAAAACTAATTGGAGGGCAACTCTTTTTGAACAACAATAATGTGCTGCGAGTTCTGTCTCCATTGTTGTGCACGATTTCAGTTATTCCTGGTGATGGATAAGATTTTGGAATCCGGCTCGAAGGACCATTGTGTCAGAAATATTAATCTATCAAGCATTGCACAGTCAGTCGGTGAACAAGTTAAGAAAGCTTTATTGCTTGCGACCACAAGGAGACAAAACATCACACGCCATGGTGCTACACGTTTGTCCGCTAGCATTTTGCCCTAGCTAGCTATTTAAACACAATGCGCTCTAGACTCTTATTGGCTAAAACAAAGCATCTTTTGTTCCATGGCTCTTCTTCATTGGTTCCTCTCCATAGACCTGGCGCGCGTGTGTGTGCGTGCGTGTTTGAGTGTGTGCATGTGTGCTCTTTGACCCCTGTAAGCCTCCCCCACTTCTTTTATGGCCTCTCCAGAAAGATAGTGGTCAAGACCAGGTCCCCCTTGTTTATGTAAGCCTAGTGTTTCCCAGAGTTCAGATTTGGGGTTAGGCCTCTCTTTGCACACAAGGAATACTGGAACACAGAATCATTCTTATACAGGATAAATATGTTACATCTTCAATTTTTCCAACAGGGTTTGAGGCAGAGTTAATTTTGTTCAGGAAGTATTGCGTTTTAACACCAGTTATGCGGGAGTGATACTTATCAAGGTTCAGACAGTCTTTGGATTTGCGCCATCTCCTCTCATGCTGCCCGAAGGATGGAGCAACGGGCAGGAGGGAGAAGATCGTGTAGGCCTGGTTGACAGGGGACAGAGAATGTCGAGTGATCAGTGACGTGCAGTCAGGGTAGGCACTGCCTACCCTGGCAAAATTCTAACGTAAAAATGTTTATTACATCATTTTATTTAATAAACTTGTATTTGTATTTTTACTGATTATTCTTGTGATTTATTTATGCAATATGTGTGTTATTTCAATTATTTAGACGTTACGATGACACATGTAGCAGTTACGCATAATCAAATACAAAAACAAATGGTAGAATAAGCAGTGCTTTTACTGTCCATTCATTGCGGACGACAAGCAAAAAACTAATGTTGCGCACGCGCACTTCGATCCTGTATTCTTTAACATTTACGTCGAAAAGCACAACTTTGCTGTGCCTTTGCACGTAAATATGTTATGCCAGTAATCGTCTACGTTACGTATCAAACATGGACCAATTCAAATCGAGATATTACTGGATATTTGCGCAGCTAACGTCATTACACTGGCTACACTGTAAACGTAATCCCCACAAAATTCAAGTCAAAATGACAGCAGCGGTGTCTGTCGATATCACAGAGTTGAGGAATTTCTCCAAGCTCGATTTTATTCAAAAAATGTGTTAATAGCAAGAGGGAGGTCTACGCCAGATTTAGATGGACTAGGCTACTGCAGCAAAAGGGACAACATGTTTTCGATCGTTTCAAGCCGACTGGTATGGAAGAAAAGATTGGCTATGTGGCTGTGCCAACAGTCAGTGGCTGTAGGCTACTGCGTGTAGGCCTACTGTTTACGGCGTTTACTGTTTTGACATATTAGCCTAACAATAAATGAGGTAATCTTCATAACTCTGCGAGTGATGCAGTTAATGTGGCTAACAGGGTGTTGGTGGCAGTGGGGTGGGACCTGAACTCGTCAATGGAGGGAGGATGTTGCAATGGAGGAGAAATGGGAGGGGGTATAGTGAGCGAAGGTTGTGCCGGAAAGTTACGAGGGGAGGTAGGAGGAGTTGGAGAGAGAGAGACAGAGAATTGGATAAAGAAGTGATCCGAAATGTGTAGTGGGGTTACAGAGGTTAAGTCAGTGATACAGTTACGTGTCAGGATGAGGTCAAGCTGTTTTCCTGCCTTGTGGGTCGCCGGTGTGTTCAGTAGCGTCAGGTTGAAGGAAGTCAGAAGAGACATGAAGTCGACGGCCTGCCTTCCTTCGAGGTGGATGTTGAAGTACCCAAGGATTATCAGCGGTGTTCCATCATCCGGACGCTGAGGAGCATGTCCAGCTCCTCAACAAAGTCTGCTAGCGGCCCTGGCGGGCGTAAGAGACAACTAAGAATGCTTTGATAGGATCAGTTAGGATCACATAATGGTGTTCAGATGATTTGGCAGTAACAGAGAGTGGTGTGGATGTGTATTTAATATGTGGGGAAAGAAGCAAACCTGTCCCACCACCTCGCACAGTTGAGCGGGGTGAGTGAGAGAATGAGTGGTTGATGGAGAGAGCTGCTGGAGTTGCAGTGTTCTCTGGGCGGATCCATGTCTCTGTCAGCGCAAGGGCGTCAAGAGAAGCATGAGATGCAAACGCCGGGATGAAGTATGCCTTGTTCACAGCAGACTGGCAGTTCCAGAGCCCAATAGAGAGAGGGCAGGTGGAAAAGTCATTGTGTCATTGTGCACCGAGGCTGCCAGACGAGGCTGCCACTGCAGTGCTAGCCACCTTAAATATGCAAAGTGCAGCTGACAACGACCCATATATGTAAACAAAGCAGGGTCTGCATGGCGGCAAGTACCCTGAAATTTGATCTCTAGCTAGCTACCTATTGACCAATTTAGCTGCTATACCCTTACCCTCTGCCCTTGAGACTAGGTTTTAGCTAGACACGATAATGGACAAAGTCACAGTAAGATGACAGTCACAATGTCCTCTCAGCAGGACATTGTGACATTAGATGGTTTGGGGAAGACAAATGTGAGATGACCCAAAATGCATTGCATGTTCAATTTGAATAAACTATATCGGGAAATATGTTTTTCCACAGGCACAATTTAAGCCCACTGTACGTACAACACTTTTCCGTAAAACTCCTCCCGACACATCCATAGCCTGTAAAATATAAAATGCCAGCTCTGGATCCGGTAGTTTGTGGTATCTAACTACCTAGCTTAAACATCATGCACATATTTTTCTTTAGAGCCTCCTCCACATGTCAGGTTTTAGGTAGGCTAACTTAAGCCTGATTAAAACTTCAAATGTCAAACTAATCTGTGTAGGGTCCGTGGACACCACACATGGGCCCCACAGCAGATCTACAGGCTACATGCAGGCTACATCTTATTTGACCACAGATTCCTGGAATCATAGATAGGACACGGTGCCTGCGGTGATGACATTCTTCTCAGTGGTTTTGGTACCTATATTTCCCAGATCACAATTGAAATTCTCTGTCATCTGTACTTGTTCAACCTCCAAATCTATTCTAGTCAAATTGCCAATGCTGTTGTAGCCTACATTCATGCAAATGATTATGTAGCCTTCATTTGTCTGCTGTTTCCTATGTTATAAATAGCTTATGTTATGTCGATAAAAATGTACCATATTGGTTCTCTGTTAAATTGTCTAATCACCACAAACATCTAAACATTTAGTTAATTACAGAAGTCATTACATGCACAATGGTTGAGCTAATTGTCATACTTGTAGGCCTAATTCACCATACAGTGCTTGAAAAATGAGCTATACTGAAAGTAGGTTATATCCACTTTATGTTGTCGTTCTGTTTGCCAGCCAGCCCCTTTGAAAGCAGATGAATATCGGTTGTAAAAGTGAATTCACTTCTAAATAACAAAACAGAATTTCCTTATTTTCCTTACTACGGCAGATGCCCATAGATGGATAGCTACCTATATTGGGGAAGATGCAAAACATATAGTTTTGTTTACCAAACCACAGTAATAGGCAGTTTTTAGGTTCATGTTGTGTCATTTGTTATTTGTTTAACTACTTGCGCTTATGTTTCTTCCTATTGGCACTTATTTGCTTTTCACAATGTATGCTTCATGTTTTGGTTACCCGCAATCTCGTTGTTTATGATCATTGACCTATGCACTTTTGTAAAGCTCTCTCTTGGAAGTTGTTTTGGATAAAAGCGTCTGCTAAATGAATAAATGTAAATGTAATAGACCATCATTTTGCGCAATTGTGCCGCCTAGTGCAAATAAATGCAATGGCTATCCACATAACAAGGCTGCACAACTATAAATGTGAAGAGTGCAGTGATGTGAATGTAACCTGAAATACAATGCTAAGTTTAGATCACTAAATACAGGTTGATTGTCACATTTGTCCCATGTGTAATTCAGCTTCTTATCTGTGTGTAGAACATTTATAATACGCTCTTTAATTGTTTGTTTGTGCCCCTAGGGTAACTGTGCAAACCTGACTGAAGCTCTGAGTCTTTACGAGGAGCAACTGGGAAGGCTGTCATTTCCAGTAAACTTCTCCAAGGAGGTAGTATGTGTGCCCTCCTACATGGAACTGTATCCTTTCAAATGACGCTCACACACAATCAATTTTACCTTGCTGGCTTTAAAATATATATTGGAAAAAGGGTATTTGTGCACCTATGACACAAAGTTAACACTACAATTCCACTGTCTCCGTAGTCAAAGTTTAAATTGACATTTATGTAGGACAGAACTATATCATAAATGTATTTTTTGTCTTTATATGCATACATAAAGTAGCATCTTACATTCCTCAACAAACATGTGTAGGTGGGTTTTCTACACAATTTGGAAGAAATAAAGGCGTCTCCCTTTCCTATTTGACCCCACCCTGATGGAAGATGAAGAATTCGTACTGTAGTACCAACAGGGAAAGACAACACTGTTTTACCATTGCTCCATATATTACTGGTTCTGTGTCTTTAACCGTTTTTAAATGTTTGTTTTTATTGTTTCATGTCTAAACAAGATTGTTATCTTTGTCCTGATATTTTATGTAGGGTTGTTGTTTGCATGTGGCTGACTGGGAGAGCCCCTAGATATGACTCTTTGTCCTCATTGTACTTTCAACCAGACCCGTCTTTGACTGTTCCTTTCATTTATGTAAGAAATATTTACATTTAGTATGGTTTTGGGTTGTGTGATATAGTTAAATCAGATGGATGCTTGTGCATTTCATTCTTTGTTTTCAAGCTTGTGCTATCAAGGATGTGGAGTGTCAATCTACCCGATGAGGCTGAAGAATCATACTGCATTATAAAAGGGAAAATGGTCATTCTCTGTATCAGTTCCTTGCTTGAATAGCATTGGTGTTTGTATTATGTAGCGCCTCCTACTGGATCTTATTTTTACATGATCAGTAGAGTTTTCTACAAATGTTTGAAGTCCATGTACTGGGAGAGTTCAGTTTTTATTTTGTGTAGCATGCTTATACACAATGCACATTCAAGCCTTCGATAATTGTTGTGGTGCTTTATGTTTTTATTTATTTGGTATTATTTCACCAAAGACAGTTTTATCCCATTAGCAAAATTTATATTTTGTTTAGTAGTGACAAGTTATTAAAAGTGAGCTGCAGAATCTTTTTGGGAAGACCATGTTCTTGTACTTTATTTTCATCATGGCAAAAGTATGTACATGCAGTCTTTAGGTCCATTATGTGGCAAAAGTACTTTGAGAAATCCTGAAGAACGAGTACAATGATACAATTTTGTGTTTTTTGTTCCATTCATGTATGTTTCCGCTTTTTATTAGGGGATTTACAAGTGTAAACTAGCCTAGAAGCTAAAATACCAGGGCTTGAAATAAACCTTTTTTTTTATTGGTGGCACTGGTGCTCCCAACTTTAGCACCAGCCAAAATTTCGGAACACCCACCAAATATTAAGGAGCACCACAACTAAAATGTTCTAAAAAGTTCTAGATTTACAGGGCTCACATGTTTTATCAAAAGTTTGCAGTGAGATTACCATACCTGTCAACATTTGATCAAAACAAATTCTGGGAGACGGGGTTGGGGGGCTGTTGGTGATGTTCCTAGTTGGCTGGTGGTGCCATTTAAGTCTGTATAACTCGAGACAACTATCAACTTGGCAGAAAACTTCCCTCAATATGCTTGCGCCTCGTCCATGAGAAATGGTTAAAATGCCTGAGTCTCACGGTGAATGCTTGAGACTTGAGAGCTCTGGATTGAATTTGCCCGCTAGTTAGCTCCCTGTCATGTGCCACTGCATTTACAAGGAGTGACTGACTGCTTATATTTAAAAAATGAAAATCTTTATTAATGTTGAAGTTTAATTGGTTATGTAAAGTTGCAAAGAACGGTGGACCGGTCACTGTATCATCTCACAGCAGGCACATAGCCTACACTGCAGTAGGCTAATTAGCGAGTGTTTTGTAAATAAATTAAAACAGGTCGCACCATAACGATTATTTGCACTGGCACACATGCTCTCAAATATATTTTGAGGTCGCACAGACACAATTTCAGGAATGATGTGAACACTTTTACGTCAAGATGTTTAATCCTAAAAATAATAGGGTTCTACACTTTTGAATTATTTTCAAAATAATACACTCTTTTCGCACATATACCACTATGTACAAAACCTTTCACAACACTGTCTCAAATCTCGGTCTTCCAAAAGTTGTTGACCTAAGTGTGCCACAATAGCAGAGGGTGGGACAAAGTACCCAACTCCTTTACTACCTACTTTACTTGAGTCAACGTATAGATGTTGTTCAGTCAAATTATTATTTGACTTAAAGTAGTTGGGTTGCTTTGAAAAAACTTGAAAATATTCAAATGTATATTTTCTATGTACTGTCAATGGTAGTATTGTTGCCATAATGCATTTACAGAAACGAATGAAACTATGTACTGAATGCACTGACCTGTAGAATAAAAAGCCTATTGTAATGTCTCTAAAAACACCATTCCCACAAAATAGCATGGCAGTGTGTGTGGTTGCGTGTTTCTTCACATGTGCATCAGGCAGATGGTGGAATTTCTGTAGATGCAACCTGCCTTAAAATCCAAGTTACACACCTCTAGCTATATAATAGCAACACTGCTTTGAGACAGAATAACTCAATAAAGATTATGTTAATTTACAACCATTGGTAAATGTGCAAGGATTGGTAAATGTTTTGGTATCATCCACCCAATTTTAACGTCCCAAAAAAAGAACACCTACTGTCCATGAAAATATTTATTGTGACTGATGTCTATTTTCTCCCATGTCTCATGTGGTGGACAAATTCTCAGTCTGGTCTGGTGAAGTTGAAGAGCAAAGAGAGTGAAGAGATAAGAGAATAACAACCAGTTAAACACATTTTCAGTTGTCTACCAAACCTCCTTATACAGGCATATATCAACTTAAGTCTTGAACTACACAACATGTTATTAAAACTATTTTAAATAACATGGAGCATTCACTTAGTAATACAGCCTCAGAAGCAGGGGCCGGTTGCACAAAACACCTTATGTTAATATTTTCCTGAAAGTCAGAGTTAAGGTTTCCTAAAATATAATTGGTTGCACAAAACACCATTAAGTCTTCTTAAGGTTTCCTTAATGTTCCCTACAGTATTTATTAAATATATCATATTTTCTCCTCATCTTGGTCGTATACTAGGAACCTCTAAAAATTGCACAAAGACCTTATCACCAAACTAAGGAGAATTACTTATTTTACCTCTGACTCGACTTTAAACCAATACTTCTCATTAAACAGAGCCTACATTGTGGCGGCCTGCACCCGTTTCATAAATAAGTGAAAAAATGTCTTACACTTCTGATCTTTAATGACATAAAAGATCTCTGTTGTGTTATCAACCTTGCAAAGCATCTCTAACTCCAATGTTGACTCCTTAGCTAAAGACTTACTTTAGCTCAGGGTGCACATATATTCAAAGAGGTCCAGTGACGAACATCGCCCGCGCATCGCCCCGTATTGCAGCAGCCTCCGGGAAGGGTGCACTCTTCTAAGCGTGTCAAAGGAAAAAGGGAGTAGGTAGGTAGGTGGTAAAGAAGGATTGGAAAGAAGGATTGAGTTGAGAGCATCATTGCTCATTGCTAATTGTCATTGGAATGTGCTTGACACAGGCCCGACTGTCATCCGATAAACGGCAGTACCACTGACACCCAGACTGCTGGCCACCCTTTCCTCCAGGACAGGTGAAAGCTGTTCTACATCGCACGCACATACAGGGCCCTATCTTGCACCCAGCGCAATTGACTTTGTCAGTGACGCAAGTATCATTCCTAGCTTGCACTCGGCGCAAAGCGGATTTTTCCCTCCACGGGCGCACGTCGAAATGACCTTGCGCTCCGGGGGGCGGTTCAGCGAAAAAGGAGGCGTGTTCCGGCGCAAACGTTCTTGGTGCTATCTTGCGGGTTCCGAAAAACCATTCCGCCACTGACCAGGAAAAAGGTGGTTTAAAGACAATGGCGCATTATTCAGATGCTATTTTAACGGCGCAAGCTTGGTCCGTGCGCACTGCGAAGCCAGGGTATTCTTCCTGCGAAACTACGTATATTGTTTTGATTTATTGTATGGCTAGCTGTGTTACATTTCGTTCATATCAATAATTAATAAGATGTTCATGAGAAATCTCTATGTATGTGAACTTGAATTGTAACAACTGTGGCAATTTACTCGTACGCCTGTTTAACCGAAGCTAATTTGGGTAGGTTTCTTCTCCCATGCACATCAGAATCAGAATTCAGTTTTCAATTTACTGTGGCAGGAAGGAAGGTGCAAAAAATAAACATATACCCTACGGGTCTCACATTAAGTAAACAAAAGTACAACAGTTAAACTAATTCTAAGAACTAAGCAATTACATTTTTTAAAATATATGTCAAAATAGGCTACATTTGAATGAGCAGCATGAGTGGGCAACTTAGTGCAATGAAACTGCTCTGCCTTTCCCATACAATCACTTCTCTATCGTTTACGGTCCTGACGAGAACGTCGGTCTCCTGTGAACCGCTGGCGTGCGCCGCGCAAATCCGCCGTTATAATAGCAATCCGCCATGGAACAAGCGCTGCTCTTAAAGGGAATGTGAGATGACGCTCTGATTGGCTTATTGCACGTTACGCCCAAACCACACCCATTAGTAATGTAGCTACCTCCTTTAGATATGCGCCTGGCGAAAAGTCATTTATCCCGCTGCTAAAATAGCAACCGCACCGGAGTCCCGCCCACTTGCGCTTTGCGCTTTGCGCTTTGCTACTTGCGTTTCAGATCGTCAAAATAGGGCCCTCAGTGTGTTTTGTCGTCACCTCATCCAGTTGGAGTGAGTCTCTCTCTTGGCGTCGATGTACTCGTCACAGTGTCTGCTCTTGTTAATCTGGAAATGCACACACATTGTTTGTGGTCACTTAAAACCCATATATACATGGTCTTAAAACATACATTTATACATTTGGGGAACTATCTATCAGGGCAACGTTCTGCTTCACACATGTGATGCATGTAAAGAGTTTTCAGTAAAAACAATTCTTTCTGATCTTGGTTGTGTTGGAGGAAAAACAGCTGCTCTTTGAAGAAAGTAAGGAAAAATGCGAGGGCCAGGTTGTTCAGCAGCTCAACGTAGCTCGGATGGTTCATTGCAAGGCACGAGTGCATTCACAACACACATACAGAGGAAGACCTCTTTTCAACGTTCTACAATCTCCTTTATACAAAAACAAAAGATACGCCTCTTGTTTAGACCTCATTTCTCGGTTTTAATTTCTTCTGCTTACTTTCACATGTTCTGGCTAAAACCAGTTTAGAGAGGAGTTTATCAACTGCAAAGTTTTATCAACCTACTCAGTTTAAGAGTCAGCCATCTTAGGCCCCATCTTAGGCTCACAACAGTTGCTTAACTTCATGTTAAAATGTTCTAATTGAATCGTATTCCTTAAAAATTCATCAAAACACACACCACTCCTCCCCCTCCCCTCCTCACCACCCAGGAGTATCCACTCTCGATGGCCTCTTCCTCCTCCTTCACTTCTCCCACGTAGGGGCCGTAATGGGTTCCCTTGGCGACCACCACCCCACAGTTGAACACCCCCAGACCGGCCCCGGGGATGTTTGACCTCCTGACCTCCAGGCCAGGCGGCAGGGTGAGTCTGGCCCGGTCCGTCAGACCCAGGGCTGCAGGGGTGTCGGGGACGAACAGGGGGGCCCCGTGGAGATCACACTCCTCGATGAAGAACACATGGCACTCCTCACAGTCTGGAGGAGAGAGGCAGTACGTTTACAAATACAATAGAGGTAGAGGGAGGGAGAAGGTGAGAGAAAGACGGGGAAAGAGAGAGGGAGAGAGATAGAGAGGGAAGGAGGAAGAGAGGGTGTCTATCATACAGAGGTAGTATCTATCATACAGAGGTAGTATCTATCGTACAGAGGTAGTATCTATCATACAGAGGTAGTATCTATCATACAGAGGTAGTATCTAACATACAGAGGTAGTATCTAACATACAGAGGTAGTATCTAACATACAGAGGTAGTATCCATCTTACAGAGGTAGTATCTATCATACAGAGGTAGTATCATCTACAGAGGTAGTATCCATCTACAGAGGTAGTATCTAACATACAGAGGTAGTATCCATCTTACAGAGGTAGTATCCATCTTACAGAGGTAGTATCTATCATACAGAGGTAGTATCTATCTACAGAGGTAGTATCTATCATACAGAGGTAGTATCTATCATACAGAGGTAGTATCTATCATACAGAGGTAGTATCTATCATACAGAGGTAGTATCTATCATACAGAGGTAGTATCTATCTAACAGAGGTAGTATCTATCATACAGAGGTAGTATCTATCATACAGAGGTAGTATCTATCATACAGAGGTAGTATCTAACATACAGAGGTAGTATCCATCTTACAGAGGTAGTATCTATCATACAGAGGTAGTATCTATCATACAGAGGTAGTATCCATCTTACAGAGGTAGTGGTCATCTTTGGGCTCCTCCTGCTCAGTGTAGTTGACCCTGGGTCTCTCTCTCAGGTTCCTGCTTCTGGAGAACTGGATCTTCTCTGCTGCCCCGCTCCTTCTGACACACTCTGCCTCAGACAGGCCTGGTACACACACACACACACACACATTACCCTCAGCCACACTCCTTCTGACACAAGTGGTGGATTTTGATTATGGAAAACAGGGCTACGTTGTAAAGGTTAGGAGCAGGCCCAAAAATGGCAGACCAAATGACAGTACGCAGTTATTTAAAAAGAACACATTGTACTAGACTGTATTGACAACCAAATGAGGGGGTGGAAATCTGTATGGGAAAGATGAACAGGAAAGAATGTCCAGCTGAGGGTGATCAACATGAAATATTAATTTCCTGTTATGAAGGCTCAGCTGCATGGTACATTAGAAGTTACAGGTCGAGCTGACCTAGTGTGCTAAACCAGGTCGTTGCTAAGAAACCAGCTTTTCTCTGGGGTAGTCTAAACAGAGCTTAAGTGTCAAGCAAGACTAAAATGCCTTTTGTGGTTTCAGAGTTCCGATAAGACAGGAATGGTAATATTCTCCCCAGTATTGTGCAATGTTCTTTGTACGAAGGGGCTACAAGGTGACGTGCGCACCACAGAGGGAGGGGATGATCATTTCCTCATTATTTAGTATATAAATTGAGGTTGGGGTATTGAGTTTTTTGTCTTCCATCGTCTGTTATGTGAATACCCTGTCTTGTGCTGAATTAAAACACCAGCTTACATCTACCTTCCAAACCAACTGGTCCGGGTCTGAATTTCTTGAACCATCATCCAAGACCCGTTTTTAATTCTTCCATACACACAAACACAGAAATCACAAAGAGATACACAGACAGCCAGCGTCTATCACCTGAAGTTGACAGATCACATTTCAGATTAAATTTCTCCTGGGGGGCCTCTGCGACCCCATCCTCCTCATTCAGCATCTCTTCCAGGGGGGGTCGGGCCCTCTTGCTGGGTCCCGCTACCTCACGACCGTGGGGCTGGGGGGGAGTGATGGAGAGAGAAAAAGACAGAGTGAGAGACGGCTACGTAGACAGAACATACATTAATATATTATATTATCACGGCTCCTCATCTGCAATGTGTTTTCAGATATATTGCACTTGTTATTATTGCACTACTGTGTATGTATATATGCATGTATGTATATCACCTGTGATGCAGGTGTGTGTGTATATCTCACCTGTGGTGCAGGTGTGTGTGTATATCTCACCTGTGGTGCAGATGTGTGTGTATATCTCACCTGTGGTGCAGGTGTGTGTGTTTATCTCACCTGTGGTGCAGGTGTGTGTGTATATCTCACTTGTGGTGCAGGTGTGTGTGTATATCTCACCTGTGGTGCAGATGTGTGTGTATATCTCACTTGTGGTGCAGATGTGTGTGTATATCTTACCTGTGGTGCAGGTGTGTGTATATCTCACTTGTGGTGCAGATGTGTGTGTATATCTCACTTGTGGTGCAGATGTGTGTGTATATCTCACCTGTGGTGCAGGTGTGTGTGTATATCTCACTTGTGGTGCAGGTGTGTGTGTATATCTCACCTGTGGTGCAGGTGTGTGTGGGGGAGCAGCTCTCTGGGGCGCAGCTCGTCTCCTAGGAGGGGGTCTGGAGGTCCGTGGTCCGGCTTGGAACACACACAACAGAACATTGAAGCATTCCTCTATAACATCACAGTCAAACAGTTACTCTCTGATTCCATCAGAAGCATTCTGAGGTGGTGAGAATGGGGATGTATTTGTACTTCAGTAGTGTGTAGTATTACTACTGTAGCAGGGTCAACAGACAAACCACGTACCATCACACCTTTGCCCTACCCCTGACAAGAAGAAAGGGGGTTTCCCCCCTTTCCCTTATCTCCCAGAGTAGGAGCTTCAAAGCTTCTGGCCCAGCATGGGTTCAGAAGGAAGACCAAAATGGTCTTTCAGTATGGAGATGTAGAAAGAAAAACAGCTGTTTCTTTGGAGAATAAAATAGTAGACAAGATCTTTCAGTAGCTCGGATGGGTTTATTAGCATGGCACAATGCATTCACAAGACACATACGACGGAAGACATTTCACAATGCCCCAAAATCTACCTTTATAGTCCGAAAATTAGGATATCTACCACCCCTCCCTGGGTGAGAGTATTTCACAACCTTCTAGAAGGTTCTAGAAGGTTTCGAAGAGCCTACGTAACTATTGGCTTCTAAAATGTTGACAACTTATCTCTTCTACTGGAAGGCCCAAATCCCTCCCCCTCTCTGCTAAATGTACCAGACAGTCTAAACAGAAAAAACCCTCACTTTAGTTTCTTGGCCTTTGGATACAGTGTTTTGGCTGGTGTTTCTATGACTCGGGTCTCTTGAGACCCTGCACCCGTAAACCCCCTAACGCAATATCCAGATGTCCTGTCTCACCCTAATCTTCCCAACCTTCACTTTCTACATACTGTGGTGGATTGAGATTATGGAAAACAGTGCAAACTTTAGGTGAGGACAGGGCTACTTCAGGTCCGAAAAATAGGCCCAAGATGCGACTCAATGGAAGTCGACTCAATGGATGTTACTAGGGACTAAAAAGAACAAATTGTCTGAACAACACCATACTGTCTGAACAACACCAGCAAACTGTCTGAACAACTCCAGCTGAGGGTGATTAACATGAAGTATGATTTCCTGCTTCTGAGGGGACCGGCTGCATGGTACATTAAGAAAGTACAGGTCGAGGTGACCCGATAGGCCGTTGCTAGGGAACCGACTTCTCTGGGAGAAAGGTTTGAGTGTCAAACGAGGCTAAAATGCCTTTTGAGGGGTTCGGGATTCCGATACGAATGAGGAATGGAAATATCCTCCCCAGCTTGCGAGGCTGCAAGGTGACGCGCGCACCACAGAGGAGGGGGGGATGATTATGGGCCATTATTGAGTATATAAGGAAGTTTGGGGGAAGTGTCTAATTGTCTCTCCACGGTCTGCCATCCATCGCCTGTTATGTGTATTGCACTGCATGTTCGGCTGAAATAAACCATCAGCTCTTTTTACCCATCAAACAACCTGGTCTGAGTTTTTCTTCATCTCATCTGAACGAACCATCCAATTCCACGACAATACTTTTACATGTTCTGGCTAAAACCAGTTTAGAAGAGTGTATCAACTGCGACACAACAGTTTAGTAACTGCGTAGTCTGGTCTGCCATTTTAGGCCTTAACTTCCTGACCTTGGTATACACTCTCTTGCCTTGGCCTAGCCTACACCATAATCCTACCACAGAGACAAAGGATTTTAAGGAAGAACGAACTTTTCTGGATTTACAAACACATTCTCAAGGTCTACAGGGCTCATGGACACTATTTCAATGACAGTAGTTGATGTGTTATAATGTATGCTTTCCCTTTAATGCTGTGTTGATGTAATTTGATGTTTTAATGTAACTTCCTTTCCTGTTACGATAAATCAGTCAATCTTGATATCAAAATGATTTTAATCTACGAACTAAACCGTTTATTAATGTTGTATTGTTGTATTTTGAAGTAAAAGCAATACATGGACATTTGAAATAGCTGAACTCAAGTTATCAACCACTTCACACCCATACGTCAACCTCAGGATGATGTCCAGGTGGGAGTAACTAACCAATCAAAGAGTTCACCTCCAAAAGGATGCCCCCCTTTCGCAAGGATTATAAAACCCCAACGCACAAGCAAACCTTGCTTTTTCTCAAGGATTTAACGGAAGTGTTTTGCGACACATCTGACTTATCCTTCTCAATCAGCAACTCACTGGACCACCAGGAACTTTAACAAAAGATTCCTTTGCTCTAACCGTTTGACAACGACAAATGGAACTTTGACGCTTCTTCTAAACTGACAACAGTAACTTCGATATTGCTACATTTCTTACTTGTGAACATTGGCATATTGTGATTTAATTTGTTACGTTTGATTTTAGTTTACAAATGATTTAACCTAACTTTCGTTAGGATTAGTTAACATAGACCCGCCATTGTTCTCCAGAAGCCTATCTCTCTCTCTCCCTTCCCCTCCCCACGCGCTCTCAACCTACCATCTTGTATTGCACTCTCATCATAGTTTAGGACTGTTATGCTCTACTTTCATAGAATTCATTCCTAAAGATGAGACTGATTATTAAACATAGGATCCCTTAATGTCCTAAACCAAAATTAGGGTGGTGCCCCGAGACTTTATGATACATTAAGTATTTCTATCTTTAAACGAGCAAACCCCACTACACTACATAGTAGGCTACATACTACAGTACTATAACAGCTACAACAGTTAACTATTCTGTATGTGGACACACTCTATTGGTGTAACACAATACTTACAGTAGTACTGCAGTGGTGTAGGATTAGTATTACTACAGTACTAGCCTACTACAGTACTACAACAGCAGTATCCTTACCTGGAGGGGGTCTCTCCATGCGAGGGGTCCACTCCTCCTCTTCATCAGATTTGCTGGGTCCAGGGATGGGGGCCTTGACCGTGGTCCTGCCACGACGCGTGAACGCTGGAGCTGTGGAGTTCAGACCTGCACAACCACATGGTGGATACAAACAAATTAAACAATATACATTGTAGGTGAATTGTTATGTAGCCTACTCATCTTGTCTGAAATATTCGACGTTGGTCATCAGTTGCTGGAGTTTATTTACAAGAAAAAGTCTGCGTCATTAAGCTACCTCTAGCTAGCTCGCTACCTCTTCCTTTATAAGTCTACGTTACCTAGTCATACATTATACCGTCTAACGAGCCAACATCTGTATCACAACACCTGCACGGCAGTTAATTCATGTATTATGAATAGATTATCTAAATAATAGCAACTCTGCAGCTACAGTAGTGACACTGGCAGTTAACTTTGTTACTACAGCAGCTAGTAGCATATCGTCTACTGGTTAACTTTATCTTACCTGACAATGACATTCACGTCTCAACAGACGAATTTATATAAGTTTAATTACATATTACTAATGTTAAGTACTTTACGTGCGACTAAACTTGATGAAAGCAGATAAACGTAAGTAGCTACCTGATCGCCTTCCAGTCCTGAGATGAAATCAGTCAAATCAAATCCAAATGTACGTATTTGTATAGCCTTTTTACAAGCAGAGGGCTTCGCCTCAACCAACCTAAACCCTCAAGGAAGACGAGGGGAATAACTCACAGAAAAACTCACAAGAAGAGAAAAAATGGAAGAAACCTTGGGAGGAGCACAAAAATCCAGTGTTCAAATTAATCAAAAACAATTAGACCTCTAGGGTTGTCTACGTTTCCCTACCCGCAACAGAGTTTGGGTTGGTAGGCTACTTGGTTCACGAAGTCCAACTGTCCAAGTCCAATCTGTCCCTGCCCCAGCATATATTATACAGTGCAGTAAGGTAAAAAAGATGAGAAGAGGGTTGAGCGTTCTCATGCATCAGGGAGTTGTTCTTGCTGGTGCGTCCCACGCTCGGGTGCCGTCTCAGCCCGGTTTCAAGGTTGCATCTGAAATGAAGAGATTAAGACACAAAATACAGCCTGTTCCCCACACCCTGTGTGAGACACAATGTTTAAGCCTAAGCAAACTAAGCGAACTAAAGTTCATAAGACATCACTTTAATAAGCACAATATCATTTTAATAAGCACAATATATTCTTTAAGACACGTATCCTTTATAAAGTAGTACGAACATTGTTCCTGTCGCTATATCCTCTAGTGCACAGTGTCCTTGATGCATTCGGTGATTAAGATGCCACAAATATTGATAACTTGAACTAGCCTATAAATAATGATAGCCCTTGATATAATAATAATAATAATTGATAGGTTTTATATAGCGCTTTATTGTAGGTCACTCAAAGTCGCTTTTACAGAGTCCAGTGTTCATTCAGACACAGACACACCGGTGGTGGTAAGCTACAACTGTAGCCACAGCTGCCCTGGGGATATAACTGGTGGCACACAGATGTCTGGAATTATAGAAAGTGCCGTGCCCGTGATGTAGCTGGTGATGACAGTTCATGTATTGTACTGTAATGTATTGTACATTTTTATAGGGGCCTTGTTAAACATCTTCGGTGGGACACTGTCATCATGGTCAAAATGTGCAACACAAACCATTGGTAGGCTACATGTCGTGTCTTTAATTGTCCTGAATGACTGATGCTCTTCCCACACTGGTCACAGGGATGAAGGGAAACCATAGTAGCAGACGGGCTTTGATAGTAGCCAGTAGCTCAGTTGTGAGTGATTGTGGAGCTTCATGTCTACCAGAGGGGGTTCAATTAGTAAAAAGAATAATTTCAGGTCATTGATATTGTCCATTCAGGTGTGATCTTTTATACATTAAATGTAAAGATGTATGTTTGTTACGTTGGATGCTGATGCACTTATTATTTTTATAATAGACTGGCAACTTTCAAAAGTACGACTTACTAATTCGTGTATTTTGTAGATATTAGTTAAAAAGAACCCTAGCACCCTACTATGTTGTTGATTTAAGTTACCACCATACTGGCTGCATGGGGAGTGTTCCCTGCTTTGGCACCATACTGGCTCCTACCACATGGGGAGTGTTCCCTGCTTAGGCACCATACTGGCTCCTACCACATGGGGAGTGTTCCCTGCTTTGGCACCATACTGGCTCCTACCACATGGGGAGTGTTCCCTGCTTTGGCACCATCCTGGCTCCTACCACATGGGGAGTGTTCCCTGCTTAGGCACCATACTGGCTCCTACCACATGGGGAGTGTTCCCTGCTTAGGCACCATACTGGCTCCTACCACATGGGGGGTGTTCCCTGCTTAGGCACCATACTGGCTCCTACCACATGGGGAGTGTTCCCTGCTTAGGCACCATACTGGCTCCTACCACATGGGGGGTGTTCCCTGCTTAGGCACCATACTGGCTCCTACCACATGGGGGGTGTTCTCTGCTTAGGCACCATACTGGCTCCTACCACATGGGGAGTGTTCCCTGATCAGGCACCATACTGGCTCCTACCACATGGGGGGTGTTCCCTGATCAGGCACCACACTGGCTCCTACCACATGGGGAGTGTTCCCTGATAAGGCACCATACTGGCTCCTACCACATGGGGGGTGTTCCCTGCTTAGGCACCATACTGGCTCCTACCACATGGGGAGTGTTCCCTGCTTAGGCACCATACTGGCTCCTACCACATGGGGGGTGTTCCCTGCTTAGGCACCATACTGGCTCCTACCACATGGGGGGTGTTCTCTGCTTAGGCACCATACTGGCTCCTACCACATGGGGGGTGTTCCCTGATCAGGCACCATACTGGCTCCTACCACATGGGGGGTGTTCCCTGATCAGGCACCACACTGGCTCCTACCACATGGGGAGTGTTCCCTGATAAGGCACCATACTGGCTCCTACCACATGGGGAGTGTTCCCTGATCAGGCACCATACTGGCTCCTACCACATGGGGAGTGTTCCCTGATCAGGCACCATACTGGCTCCTACCACATGGGGGTGTTCCCTGCTTAGGCACCATACTGGCTCCTACTACATGGGGAGTGTTCCCTGCTTTGGCACCATACTGGCTCCTACCACATGGGGGGTGTTCCCTGATCAGGCACCACACTGGCTCCTACCACATGGGGAGTGTTCCCTATTCAGGCACCATACTGGCTCCTACCACATGGGGGGTGTTCCCTGATCAGGCACCATACTGGCTTCTTCATGGGGGGTGTTCCCTGATCAGGCACCACACTGGCTCCTACCACATGGGGAGTTTTCCCTGATAAGGCACCATACTGGCTCCTACCACATGGGGAGTGTTCCCTGATCAGGCACCATACTGGCTCCTACCACATGGGGGGTGTTCCCTGGTCAGGCACCATACTGGCTCCTACCACATGGGGAGTGTTCCTTGATCAGGCACCATACTGGCTCCTACCACATGGGGGGTGTTCCCTGGTCAGGCACCATACTGGCTCCTACCACATGGGGGGTGTTCCCTGATCAGGCACCATACTGGCTCCTACCACATGGGGAGTGTTCCCTGCTTAGGCACCATACTGGCTCCTACCACATGGGGGGTGTTCCCTGCTTAGGCACCATACTGGCTCCTACCACATGGGGGGTGTTCCCTGGTTAGGCACCATACTGGCTCCTACCACATGGGGAGTGTTCCTTGATCAGGCACCATACTGGCTCCTACCACATGGGGGGTGTTCCCTGGTCAGGCACCATACTGGCTCCTACCACATGGGGGGTTTTCCCTGATCAGGCACCATACTGGCTCCTACCACATGGGGGGTGTTCCCTGATCAGGCACCATACTGGCTCCTACCACATGGGGGGTGTTCCCTGATCAGGCACCACACTGGCTCCTACCACATGGGGGGTTTTCCCTGGTCAGGCACCATACTGGCTCCTACCACATGGGGGGTGTTCCCTGATCAGGCACCATACTGGCTCCTACCACATGGGGGTGTTCCCTGATCAGGCACCATGCTGGCTCCTACTACATGGGGGGTGTTCCCTGCTTAGGCACCATACTGGCTCCTACCACATGGGGGGTGTTCCCTGATCAGGCACCATACTGGCTCCTACCACATGGGGGGTGTTCCCTGCTTAGGCACCATACTGGCGGGTCCCTCGCAGCCAGTGGCCCGGCGCTAGACCACAGTGGACGGTGTGGTCGTTTGGCTACTTAAGTCATTTTTAATTCAACATTGAATCATTATTACTGTGTTTAATTGTGGAGGGAAGTGGGATTATTCTCATAACGTAATGAACCGTTTTTAATTAAAGCATGAATATTTTGATGGTGCTTCTATGATCATCATTTCTCTCATCCTGATCACAGTCACATAAACACACAACATGAATATGGAAATGAGGCTCGAGGTACGATAATACGAGATTATATACAATATACATTTAAATAAAATATATTGTGAACAAATTATACTTTCAATAGTAAATACATTTCCAACGAAATGTTGAATTCTTAAGTGAGATCTGGAGTTCAGGATCTAGTGTTCCCAGAACAAAAGTGTCTCTTTAAACTTCCTGACTGACTGAAGCTCTTCCCACACTGGTCACAGTGGTACGGCTTCTCTCCTGAGTGAACACGCTGGTGTGTCTCTAAGCTTCCTGAATGACTGAAGCTCTTCCCACACTGGTCACAGTGGTACGGCTTCTCTCCTGTGTGAACACGCTGGTGTGTCTCTAAATGTCCTAACCTACTGAAGCTCTTCCCACACTGGTCACAGTGGTACGGCTTCTCTCCTGTGTGAACACGCTGGTGTATCTTTAATTTTCCCGATGCACTGAAGCTCTTCCCACACTGGTCACAGTGGTACGGCTTCTCTCCAGTGTGAACACGCTGGTGTATCTCTAAGCTTCCTGAATGACTGAAGCTCTTCCCACACTGGTCACAGTGGTACGGCTTCTCTCCTGTGTGAACACGCTTGTGTCTTTCTAAGTTTCTTGAATCACTGAAGCTCTTCCCACACTGGTCACAGTGGTACGGCTTCTCTCCTGTGTGAACACGCTGGTGTATCTTTAAGACTCCTGACAGACTGAAGCTCTTCCCACACTGGTCACAGTGGTACGGCTTCTCTCCTGTGTGAACACGCTTGTGTCTTTCTAAGTGT
The DNA here is from genome assembly GCA_903064625.1 of Mallotus villosus. Classification (NCBI taxonomy): domain Eukaryota; kingdom Metazoa; phylum Chordata; class Actinopteri; order Osmeriformes; family Salangidae; genus Mallotus; species Mallotus villosus. Next base: position 139,225 of record CAEFZP010001702.1, read on the forward strand.
CCTGACTGACTGAAGCTCTTCCCACACTGGTCACAGTGGTACGGCTTCTCTCCTGTGTGAACACGCTGGTGTTTCTCTAAGCTTCCTGAATGTCTGAAGCTCTTCCCACACTGGTCACAGTGGTACGGCTTCTCTCCTGTGTGAACACGCTGGTGTATCTTTAATTTTCCCGAAGCACTGAAGCTCTTCCCACACTGGTCACAGTGGTACGGCTTCTCTCCTGTGTGAACACGCTGATGTATCTCTAAACCTTCTGACCGACTGAAGCTCTTCCCACACTGGTCACAGTGGTACGGCTTCTCTCCTGTGTGAACACGCTGGTGTGTCTCTAAGCTTCCTGACTGACTGAAGCTCTTCCCACACTGGTCACAGTGGTACGGCTTCTCTCCTGTGTGAACACGCTGGTGTATCTCTAAGTTTCCTGACCTACTGAAGTTCTTCCCACACTGGTCACAGTGGTACGGCTTCTCTCCTGTGTGAACACGCTTGTGTCCCTTTAAGCTTCTTGAATCACTGAAGCTCTTCCCACACTGGTCACAGTGGTACGGCTTCTCTCCTGTGTGAACACGCTGGTGTATCTTAAAGTAACTTGAATGACTGAAGCTCTTCCCACACTGGTCACAGTGGTACGGCTTCTCTCCTGAGTGAACACGCTGGTGTTTCTTTAAGTTTCCTGAATCACTGAAGCTCTTCCCACACTGGTCACAGTGGTACGGCTTCTCTCCTGTGTGAACACGCTGGTGTCTCTCTAAACTTATTGACTGACTGAAGCTCTTCCCACACTGGTCACAGTGGTACGGCTTCTCTCCTGAGTGAACACGCTGGTGTATCTCTAAGCTTCCTGACTGACTGAAGCTCTTCCCACACTGGTCACAGTAGTACGGCTTCTCTCCTGAGTGAACACGCTGGTGTGTCTCTAAGCTTCCTGAATGTCTGAAGCTCTTCCCACACTGGTCACAGTGGTACGGCTTCTCTCCTGAGTGAACACGCTGGAGTGTCTTTAAGCTTTCTGAATCACTGAAGCTCTTCCCACACTGGTCACAGTGGTGCGGCTTCTCTCCTGAGTGAACACGCTGGTGTCTCTTTAAGTCTCCTGACCTACTGAAGTTCTTCCCACACTGGTCACAGTGGTGATGTCTGGCCTTTTCCGTGTCCATGCTTCCCTGGGTGGGGACCGGGAGGAAGTGGTTTTGCGGCGTGGTCGAGAGGAGGACAGAGTCTCTGGTCTGATCTCTCCACTCCTCAGCAGAGAGACGTAGAAGTCATGGTGGCACCTCTCGATGTGCTTGTGGAGGTAGATCTGGGCGGTGAAGGAGAGAGGAACCTGGGAGCAGGAGAACACCTGTGTCTGGTACTGATGTATCCTTGGTCCTGGAAAAGAGAGAGAGCAAAACAATAAATGTAATAGTGTTGTGGAATTTGTTTCTTCCTCAGAAGGATTCTCAAAAATAGAGTTGGAGACAGAATATCTTTCAAAGTCAAAGCGGCTTGACGGTTTCAATCAGCACGACATCAGTGGTACACGTTAAAGACACAAAAAGCAATCACATCTCTCCAGACCTCCCATTATATAGACATATAAGGAATAATGCCCCGCCCTTTGTGATACTATTTCCCAACCTTCTAGAAGGTTCTTTCTCCCATATTTCTAAATGTTCCTTCCCACAGGTTGACCACGGCCCAGCTCTCCTTAATAACCCCAAACACGTGCACATCTCTTTGTACTAATGTGTTGGTGAACTCCTCTCAATGTTCCATTTTCTCCTCAAACCCCCAGTTCACCCTGTCCACTCCCCCAGCCCTCCTCTCTGGCTTCTGCTCTATGGGGTTCTTCTCCTAAACTTTGGCAAGATCCCTATTCTTCTGCTTTTGACATACGTGCACATACCACAGTCTCCCCTAACGCTGACTCACCCTGGCCCCCCTTTCTCCTTCGAGAACATTCTATTTTCCTCTGGCACCATATCTGCTGCTGGCCTCCCTAAAACCCTTGCTACAGCCTTCCTTACTGAGACTAGTTCAAAACATGTTTACCGTCTAGAAGCCTTGTTATATAAGTTTAGACTCATAGCACTCTCACTATTGGAGAAAACACACACAAATAACCTCAGAACTGCCAACTTCCAGTCCCACCAGCCCTTAACACACATTCCTGTCTGATACTGTTCCCACAGTGTAGCTCACACAATTTAGGCCTAGATTTTCCCTTTCTCACCTATTGAGTATCACCTCACCTCTGAATACCACCCATACGTCTGCCACCCTACCCAATAATCAACGAACCACGACAATACAATTAAATACAAATATCATTTTTTTTTAATGACAAGCTTTGGTAAGGGAAGGGATTAACAGGTTGCAATCCTGGTCTGTGGGTTTAATGGTTGTTAGAGGTAGTAATGGAAGAGAGATTAATGTATTATTGACATTAAAATCAATATCAGTCTTCTACAATACGAATGGAGTTAAGGTCAATAATATTGTAGGTTAAGAACATCTCCAGTCAGTGATTTGTGTGGCTCAATGTTACAAGTCCCTCCAATTTTAGGATTAGTATTGTTACTACAGTAGTATAACAGCTACAACCGTTAACTATTTCTGTATGTGGACACACTCTATTGGTGTAACACAATACTTACAGTAGTACTGCAGTTGTGTAGGATTAGTATTACTACAGTACTACTGCAGTACTACTACAGTACTACAACAGCAGTAGGCTATATCCTTACCTGGAGGGGGTCTCTCCATGCGAGGGGTCCACTCCTCCTCTTCATCAGTCGCTGGGTCCAGGGATGGGGGCCGGGACCGTGGTCCTGCCACGACGCGTGAACGCTGGAGCTGTGGAGTTCAGACCTGCACCACCACATGGTGGATACAAACAATATACATTGTAGGTGAATTGTTATGTACTCATCTTGTCTGAAATATTCGACGTTGGGACATCAGTTGCTGGAGTTTACAAGAAAAAGTCTGCGTCATTAAGCTACCTCTAGCTAGCTCGCTACCTCTTCCTTTATAAGTCTACGTTACCTAGTCATACATTATACCGTCTAACGAGCCAACATCTGTATCACAACACCGGCACGGCAGTTAATTCATGTATTATGAATAGATTATCTAAATAATAGCAACTCTGCAGCTACAGTAGTGACACTGGCAGTTAACTTTGTTACTACAGCAGCTAGTAGCATTTCGTCTACTGGTTAACTTTATCTTACCTGACAATGACATTCACGTCTCAACAGACGAATTCATATAAGTTTAATTACATATTACTAATGTTAAGTACTTTACGTGCGACTAAACTTGATGAAAGCAGATAAACGTAACTGATAACGTCTTCCAGTCCTGAGATGAAATCAGTCAAATCAAATCCAAATGTACGTATTTGTATAGCCTTTTTACAAGCAGAGGGCTTCGTCTCAACCAACCTAAACCCTCAAGGAAGACGAGGGGGAAAAACTCACAGAAAAACTCACAAGAAGAGAAAAAATGGAAAAAACCTTGGGAGGAGCACAAAAATCCAGTGTTCAACTTAATCAAAAACAATTAGACCTCTAGGGTTGTCTACGTTTCCCTACCCGAAACAGAGTTTGGGTTGGTTCACGAAGTCCAACTGTCCAAGTCCAATCTGTCCCTGCCCCAGCATATATTAGCCTATACAGTGCAGTAAGATAAAAATGATGAAAAGAGGGTTGAGCGTTCTCATGCATCAGGGAGTTGTTCTTGCTGCGCGTCCCACGCTGTCCGTCTCAGCCCGGTTTCAAGGTTGCATCTGAAATAAAGAGACACAAAATACAGCCTGTTCCCCACACCCTGTGTGAGACACAATGTTTAAGCCTAAGCAAACTTCTAAATTCATAAGACATAACTTTAAAGGGGTCATTGACTGGGTTTTTTGAGTATTTTACACTGTTCCTTAAGGTCTCCGAATAGGGTATGTAACATTGTTTTGGCTGAAAATGGCCCGGGTGCTGTTCTATGCCCTCTTTTACATCCAGCATTTTTTTCCCGGGAAAAAAACGCTAGCCTTTTCCCTTATATCATTGGTATTTAGATGAGCTGTGCGCTGATTGGTTGGTTTACAACGAGCGAAGCTGCGGAGCAAAGACGGCCAACAGCACTCACTGAAACAAGAAGGTGGCGACTTGAAATAAAAACGTACAAATAAATCTATTGTGTCTACACAACACTGTTTTCAACAGATTGACTAGATATAATTTGAAATGATTACGGTAGTTTCCACGTCTGTTGTCGAAGCAAACAGAATCGCCTTAGGTGGGTAACGTTAGCACTACAGTTTAGCATACAAACTATCGTGATTCAACACAGCTTCAGTTAGCTCTAGCTATCTTACTGAAAAATTGATCTGGACAAACATGCATCTGAATTGTAGATTTACATAACAACACGGGTTATTTATTTGAATGAAACATAGTCAGGAACATGAAATAACGTAAATCCAATTGCCAATAAACTAGGCTAAATCATAACACATTCATGCTCTTGCGTTAGCAAGCTAAACTGGTTTACATGCCTACCGTATAGGTGTTTTCGCTATCTAGCTGTTCTTACATTCCTTGCAAATCACCGATGAAAAACAGATGAGCTTGAGTCTAGTTAACATTGACTAGACGGTTATGGCTGATGTTTGTTTATACCGTAGCATAGAAGATCTCTGTGCAGTTGCGCGAACCATTTCACCAAGGACGGTTTTAAAAACCTGGGAATAGGCCTATGTAAAGCAGGATTTGCTATGAAGCTGTTGCTGAAAAGAGGTGCGTTCCGACCTTAGTTATGTTCATCAGAACCGCAAACTGTAGTATGATTTTGTCAGTAACAGTTATTAGCAATGCTAACGTATCCTGTATCTAGCACAGCCTTTCTCCAGTTATTTCGAATAGATAATCTAGACAGGCGTCAGCAAAAGGCTAGACTGCTTTCGTTTTCTGGCTATTTTTTTGGAAGCTTCCCTTCTAATGCCGACTACAGCTAGTCTAGCTAGTCATTTACTAAGTAAGGTATGTTGATGTGTTTAGAAACGTAGCGTCGCTACCTCGGACTGGGCAAGGACACCAGTGAGTGGGCTGGTCTGCATGTACATTTTGGGGCGTGACAAAGACACAGACCAAAGCCAATTGAATGCGCGATACCCTCCCGACGTCAGTAGGGTGGATTTTTCCAAAAGCTACCGTTCTACAGCTAGATTTTTTCTTTTTGAGATTTGCATGGGAAATAAGTGTCAATGGACTTTGAGGTTCACTGTATGTTCATTTTACCCACCGAACTGTCGTTATTCAACTATGACAAGGTAAAAACGGTTTTGCAGTCAGTGACCCCTTTAATAAGCACAATATATCATTTTAATAAGCACAATATATTCTTTAAGACATGTATCCTTTATGAAGTAGAACGAACATTGTTTTTCTTGTCGCTATATCCTCTAGTGCACAGTGTCCTTGATGCATTCGGTGATTAAGATGCCACAAATATTGATAACTTGAACTAGCCTATAAATAATGATAGCCCTTGATATAACTGGTGGCACACAGATGTCTGGAATTATAAAAAGTGCAGTGCCGGTGATGCAGCTGGTGATGACAGTTCATGTATTGTACTGTAATGTATTGTACATTTTTATAGGGGCCTTGTTAAACATCTTCGGTGGGACACTGTCATCATGGTCAAAATGTGCAACACAAATCATTGGTAGGCTACATGTCGTGTCTTTAATTGTCCTGAATGACTGATGCTCTTCCCACACTGGTCACAGGGATGAAGGGAACCCTGAATTTCCCTCACGGGATAAATAAAGTATGTATCTATCATAGTAGCAGACGGGCTTTGATAGTAGCCAGTGGCTCAGACAGTTGTGAGTGATTGTGGAACTTCGCCATTGCTCTCTTGTGGCCGCAGATTGTAACTACGAACAGCATAAGGTACCTCCCTCTTCACATAATTGGTTCTTTCTGCCGAGGTAGTCGTAGGCTAGTTGTTTGATTGGCTAGTCTGTTTCATCCGCTCATTGTTGTCTGAAAGGAGAAGGGAAGTTGACTGAGCCTAGCGTTGAGGAGATATATTTCGTGGCTTGCTGGTTACATTTAGAAGGTAAGCAAATACAAATTGATTTGCTAGAGCAGTAGAATGTTTAATTTAAATTTAGTCGGTTTCTCTCGTCGACAGCATTATCTGTAGATATATATTATCCTATTAGTCCAACGAAGTCTGGTCTAAGCAGCGCTGTTTGGTCGCCAACCTTAGTTAGCTAACACTAGCTAGATAGCTATCTTGAACATGTCAGGTTGACCTAGCTGTAGCGTATATTCACAGTGGACATAAGCGATAGCAAATTGGAATGGCCCAATCTTTCTAGCATCTTCCTAGTTTACATTCGTTAGCTAGCCAACATACGCAGTGTCAAGTGCAATGCTGCTAGCCAACTAGCTTCGTACCTAATATTGTCTGTGGATATAGCAGGGTGTCAATCCGCTATCTAGTAGCGCCTAGTAAGCAATTTCGTTTTTTCCCGTATTAATTAGTCCCTATACTCCCAGTGTTAAATAAGTATACATTTGAAACTGAATAAAAAATAAAAACTGTAACAGACTATATAATGCCTATGACTAGTATGCGATGAGCGAGGGCCATTAAATAAGCGTCGTCAAAGCCTCCTTGTCCTTTACAACTGAAAGTACTGGACTGCAGGCAGTGTATCTGCTTTTCAGTCTGTCATTGTGTAAATCATCTTCAGAGTGGTGCTTAGCAAAAGGGATTTGTGTTTCAGCTCCCCCAAGCTAATGGATTAGCCTACTAGTAGGGCCTTGAGGTAAAGCCTGCGCTCCAATATGACCCACACACAGACTGCTGAATCTATACAACAAATAAAAAATCTTTTTCCGAGAACATTATTAGATGAGGACAGTTGGGGCTAAGCCTTGACGCTTGGACAATGTGTGTGAATATATATATATAAATATATAGATATAACAATTTAAAAAAAATCTGGGGATTTAAATGACTGGTAATCCATAGTTAATGATCTAAATGACCCACTTCTTTTTGTCTAAATGTGGTCTTTAATAGGTAGGTTAGCCTAGTGCAATCTGTGCATTAAGGGATTATGCTGGTTAGTTTGACATAGTGCTGTTGGTGACGTGATGTCCAGGTTGTTATTGCTCTTTTTCAGTAGCCTAATTCAAACAAGCACAAGTTTAGCCCTACAAGCATTTTTTATATAAAATCCATTAACGAAACCGTAAACCCCTGTCTTTATTTATTTTACTAAAAGCTGTTCTTGTGGACCTCTTCTCAAACTCAGAGTCCCCCATGTTGTTCTCCAGCCTGTCACCTGGGCCCAGTCATTCCACACACTTCCTCCTTGTCCCAGGTGAGCGGTAGTCATGACGACGCTGGATGACAAGATCCTGGGGGAGAAGCTCCAGTACTACTGCAGCAGCAGCGAGGATGAGGACAGCGACAAGGAGGATGAGGAGGGACAGGCCAAGACCATCCGCAACCCCGACGTGCTGGAGCCTGAGATTGAGTACAGCTCCGATGGCAGCGCCATGAATACCGGTAACACACACACACACACACACACCACACACACACACACACACACACACACACACACACACACCTTTGGCCCACATGTTCAGCAATCATGCAAATACTGTATATGCAAAGCAAACATGTTCACTCCCCTCGCTTCCTCTCCTGCTGGGTTTTTCATTCTCCATGTCTTTCTTAAAACAACTCTTTCTATATCTATCGCTTCTCACGCCATCCCAATCCATGCTAATGCAGTTTTAACTCAAGCAAATACTGTTTCAAGAAAGATAACCAAAGCTGATGCTCAAAAAGCTTGCTTAGTGCGGATAGGGGCACTGACAGTCATATCCATGTCTGTGACGGAGTTCATGTGAACGACGCCGATGCTCCTGCGCAGGGCCGAAGGGGGTGATCAACGACTGGAGGAAGTACAAGCAGCTGGAGGTGGAGCAGCGGCAGGAGCAGAAGAAGGAGATGGAGAGGCTCATCAAGAAGCTCTCCATGACCTGCCGCTCGGACCTGGACCTGGAGAAGGACAAGGAGAAGCAGAAGGACCTGCAGGACAAGATCCACAGCAAGGTGGGGGAGGGGGAGAGGAGGATCAAACAAGTGTTTGATTATGAAACAGAAACCTGATTTGTGTGTGTGTGTGTGTGTACAGATGACCATGCAGGAGTACAACATGCTCCAGGAGGGCGAGGACGACGAGGACTTCCTGAAGCAGTATCGCCTCCAGCGCATCGAGGAGATGCGGCGCCAGCTGTACCGCGGCAAGCGCTTTGAGCAGGTCTACGAGCTGAGGTCCGGCGAGGAGTTCCTGGAGGCCCTCGACAACGAGGACAAGAGCACCCTGGTCATGATCCACATCTACGAGGCCGAGGTGCCCGGCTGTGACTCCATGGCGGGCAGCCTGCTGTGCCTGGCGCAGGAGTACCCGCTCGTCAAGTTCTGCAGCGTCCGAGGCGCCGCCATCGGCACCAGCGCCCTGTTCCGGGGCAGCGCCCTGCCCGCCCTGCTGGTGTACAAGGGCGGGGACCTGATCGGGAACTTTGTGCGCGTCACCGACCAGCTGGGGGAGGACTTCTTCGCGGTGGACGTGGAGGCGTTGCTGCTGGAGTACGGCCTGCTGCCCGACAAGCAGCTGCTCATCCCCAAGACCATCCGCAACGGGGCCATCACACAGCACACGCAGAGCGACGAGGACTCTGACCTCGACATAGACTAGACACACACACACACACACACACGTACACACACACGTACACACATGACATCAACTAGGGCCCCCTAACGTCTTCTATTCTGTATCACGACTCGGCACATTTGACACACAGACACACAGACGACTGAATTGCATTGAACCCGACTGGAGCATGCAGCACAACCTAGAGGGATGTTAAGGTCATTCCCATTCCGTGTTGCTCGTGTGTGGAGCTCTCTTCAACATGTTTTTTGGGGGTCTAAATCACCCCTAGCTTACTTTAACTAGGTAACACACATTATCCTTTTATTTGATATGCACAACGAAATATATGCAGACATTACACTCTGAATGACGATGTTGTATTTTTGACTCTAACTATTTATTCTTTAATTGTGGAAAAATCATTTGTCTGTTTTCAACATCTGTTTCTTGTGTATGTTCTATCATGACTGTACTTCCCCCTGTAGAAGTGTAAAGGGTTTAGGGTTAAATCCTGTCCCAAACTGACTTTTTGTTAGTTTTATACTTTTTTTTTAACTGTCTTTGGTCATTTAAGACCTGTTAAGATAAGAATGATAAAATGTAGCTGGATTTGACTAACCATCTGCTTCTTCTTTCTTTCTTTGGCGGGTGAGGTGGGGTGTCATGGACATTACCCATAAATCATTATTTTATCCTGTCCAACCAAATGGGCTTTACAGTAAAACATCTCAAATGACTCCCATGAGATGGATTGGACTGTAGAAAGGAAGAGACCAGGAGAAAAAAACTTTAGTCTGAGTTTATTCTGTGTTCACAATGGTGGGCAACATGAAGGATAACATACATACGGTATGTTATGTAACAAAAAAATACAGTCATATATATATATATAAACAGGAATCCATGAAGTGTTATTGTTAAAAGTATAGTAGTTGACCCAACTAAAATAAGAAGGATAGCTACAGTTAAACAAATGGAGTATTTAAACACATTTTAAAACTTCAGTTTTAACTGTCAGCCAGTCAGACATCTTAAGAGCTATCAAATCATTTGGACAGGATGCCATCTTTTGTCAATCACCAGACCGAAAGTGTCTCAGATAGATGGCCATCTGTCAGCGTCGAACACCAACTCTGGCCTTGTTCTCTCACTGTAGCTATAGATCAAATCCAATATCAAATCAATACATTGCACCAGGCCCAGCTAGTTTGACGTAGATCAGTCCGAGGAGGAAGACGACCGCTGAGTCGCTGAGACCAGTCATGAAGAAGTAGTCCTAGGCTGAAAGAAGAAGAAGCTAACCAATGGGACGTCTCTAAACCAGTCCTAGGATGATGAGCAGAGGGACACAGGGCAGGAGGAGGAGGAGGGGGGGGGAGCGTCGATGAAAATGTCCGGTCGAACCATGGAGGTCATGTCCGCACAGAGCATGCTCCAACAGAAGATGAGTCTCTGCACTGATACCTGCCCGGAGGAAACCAAGAAGAAGGATGATCGACATGACGCCTGGTGTTATCACTATCGTTAATACACCAGGTTCTTTTAGGTATATCCACAGGGACATCTTGTTTTTATATTAATCAACCAGGCTCAGGCTACAAGCCCACTCCATCTATTCACTTCATGTCCTTTGATCCAATGGAAAATTTGAGTTAATTAACATTGTCTTTGGATGCCCACCAGTGTATAGTATAGCCTGTATCAGTCGATATAATCTATAGGTTGTTGAACTACTGTTCATATATTCTCATATGACCCCAGTTATTGTATATTGGACGCTGATCAATGTCTGCTAATGGTAAGTCCACTGTCCTCTCTTTCCCCTTTGCAGCAATCCAATGGATGTGCATTATGTATAATAGTAGATTGACTGTGCGTTGGCCTAATGCGTATTCAGTGAAACGGGTCAGGGGAGAGATGTTCCAGGAGGAGGTGGCTGATGCCATCGAAGACAGAAGGGAGGGGAGAAGGAGGCAGCTGTACTGACCGTGTTCGGACCACTCTTCCCATTGATGTTGAACATCCTCTTCGTGCGCATGATCAGGGTCTGAGTTTGAAATGAACAGAATCCATAAATACATACATGAAAGAGAGGAGCCTTCAACAAAAAATAAGACCGATCCCCCTTCTGCCCCGACAAAACAAAGGCATGAACACGAAGCAAAAACCAGCATGTAACAACAGCACAAAGGATATATGGCCATATGGTATAAAACCCAGAAACACAAACACAAAACACACAAACACAAAACACTATTACTGAATACAGACTGTAGTTTTGGGGGAAATAAAACAGAGGAACAAAGACAAGCACCACACAGAAACCAGAACACAGGAATTCAGAAGAGCTCAGACCAGAGTGGTGCCAGAGAAGCTGTTTGAGTTCTCGGAGGGCCTTGGTGAGGTTCTCCAGCTGGTCGTGGAGGTGAATGTTCTCCTCGATCAGGGCGTGGATGGTGTCCTGCAGCTCGAAGCTCTGTCCCCTAAGCACCAGCAAGACCAGGGGCAGCAGCAGGAGCAGTACCCGCCTGGATCCCCTCATACTGGTCATCACACTACACCATCACACCAACACACACCACCTGAACCTCATCATCCTTCTCAGAGAGGGGGGGGAAAAGAAGTCCAATTACATCCGAGTCTTCCTGGGCAGGAGCTGTGGTCCATCAGTGGAATGACCTCCTTGGTTCAGATACATTTTATTAGTTAGGAAATATGGGAGGTGGCTTATAACCCTCCCCCAGCCACCCCTCCCTCCACATCCTCTCAGCCGGAGGTAGAAAGCTGTCAGTGAGCTACTTTCAGGCAGATCAATCCTGTTTCCACTCAGCTGGGCAGCCCTAGTGACGGGCAGGCAGTGACCCAGACCCCATTAACAAACTGTCTCTAATCCAGAAGGATCAAAACAGTTCTTTAGGCTTTTAAACCACCGTTTACATTCCCATTTATGTCTCCTTAACATTGGATCCCCAGAGAAGACGCGCTTCTTTCATCATTTCACCATTGTGACTTTTCTGTTCTCAGGGAGGCAGTAGGGCCGATCAATATGTGGGACACACACACCTTTTGATTTTTAATTAGGAGCAGCCCATTTGTCACACGCAGGGCAGCAATCGTTCTGCAGGGGAAAGACTGGACCCAGATCTGGGTGGATGGGATCAAGGGAGGGCACAGCCTACAGGAGGACAGATCACTGACACAGGATGGATACATAGAAGATATAGAGTGGGGGGGCCTAGAGGCTGAAAGAACCGTTTCAGCCTATTTCATTGTTGAGACAATTGCATTAAACAGCACTAGTATACATTCAACATTCCTATTGTGTTTGTGAGTCGTTTTCAAAGAGTAAAAAATATATGCATTTGCATCATTCTTACAACATGCTGGATTTATCAGCAATGCACCGGAAACATACTAAAAAAGTAAATGGGAAAACTGCCAAGGAAATCGGTAGTCAAATGTTGCTTACTGTCACACCCGATACAATGAATTACAGCAGCAGTCTTCAGGGTCCACTATCCTGTTCTAGATGTACTCCAACACACCGGATTTAAATGAATGGTTATCGGACTTCTGCAGAGATTGATAATGACCCATTAATTTGAAGCATTGGGCCCTGAGGACCTGAGTTGATTACCATGTTCCAGAATAAAAAAAATTGATATGGTATAACAACAATTAAACACTTTCGTTTCTTTGACCAGTGAGTTGACAAGACATTCAAAAACGCAAGGCAAATGTTTTTTTTTACACCGAAAACGTTTTATTTATCATCTATCTGTTTATGCGGTCTTGGTAGCCCTGGAGCGCTTCTTCTTGACCACCACAGGCTTCTGGCTCATCAGGATGGCACTGGCACGACGCAGGGCGGCCTGGTGGAACGAAACAAAGCACACCCAGTCAGATAGCTCATTTGCACTCACCATGTTATGCTTCTGAATGGCCTTCATCCTCGCCCAAACAAACTGGGACATGAACAACAATGTGGACCTGGAGGAAAAGACAGGAAGTGAGAGCTCACCATACGCAGGTCCTTCCTGTAGTTGTTCTTGCGAATGATGTGCCTGACGCTTCTCAGGGTGGCACGAGAGTTCTTGTTGATGGTGATCTTCTCGTACGAGCTGACAGGTTTACGCTGACCTGAGGGAAAGCAATACAAAGATTTGAGGTTAACAACACTAGAAACTTTGCTAAACGGATAATGACCAAGCCAAACTTTGCCACTGCAATCAGTGGCAAAATACAAATGACGGAAGTCATTACAGCTATTATATTCACAGCTCTTCTAGCTAAAATCACAGAAAAGTGATAATCTAATCATATTGACCCTACAGTGGACAGTATAACAGTGAACACTTATAGGGTTACGGGGAAGCTCCTGTTTACCTGCACGCTTCTTCAGCACCACCACGACACCCTTGCCGTCAGCGGCAGGCTGCACGCCCACTGTCTTCCTGTGCACCAGCCCATTGAAGCGGAACGAGTTCTTGGACTTCAGATTGTTGGGCTCCTGGAGACCATGAGATGACAGCATCACACACAGTCCACAAAGCATCAGCACTTATCACTCAGATGAGGGTCATTTACGCCCCTCTGAATCAGTGCAAACCTTCATATTTAGATCAGTTCGAGGCAACAAACTCATAGTATTACAAGCTGAAGTTATTCAGTGATATTCCATGCAGCCTATAACACGGTCGTCCGGCTCTTGAGGCCGTCAGAAGCGACATTGTAGTACTGTACTCACGGTACTGTAGGTCTGTCCGTTCCTCTTGATGAGGAAGCTGGAGCAGTTCCTGATGACCATCCACTGCAGATGAGCAGACATATTGGCAAACCTGGAAGGAACACGAGAACGTGTCAGTACACACAACAGTGACAGGCCACTGAGGCAACCAAATGATATGTAGTACTATCTCAACAACAACAAATAGGTGACCAGTCATTCGAAAGCGTTATTTACAAAGAAACCAGGCTAGCTACATTTAATTTAAATTCGGCTGGCGAGTTAGCTCTAGCTAGGTTAGCGTACCTGCAACGTTAGCAAGCTAGCTAAAAAAGGGGGGGGTCTGTTTTTAGCTGTTGGAAGTAAAAATGTAATCTTATCCTGTCTTAAAGGTGGTTATAACAGAAGGATTATTATATGATTATATAAAAGCAGTCAAACAGCCACTTGGTTACAGGGCAACCCATTCTGAACTAAAACAAAGTACAGAACCCGCTACAGAAGCAAGTCTTCGGTAATGACAGAGGCCTTAAGTTGATAAGCATTGATCTTCATTATACTTAATTACAGACTCAAAACATTGGTGAAATTACTATTTAGGAAGCACAAGGATAAGCTTTATTAATTTCGTATATGTTGGCCGAACTAGATGTGACCAAAACGTGTAAATTCTAAATTTTAATTTTCGAAGGTCTAGCACAAGGCTCGACCACGTTACCTTTCAGCGGAGGAAGAGGATAGAAAAGGGCGGAAGTCGGTTTACAGTGACTATTTCACAGATCCCTGCGCTTAAAAAAAATAGTTTTGTAACTTGTAACTATCAGAGCAACATCGTTTTAAATGCAATGTCCGTTTTGTTATACTTTGTTAGTATTATGTTAATTTGTATCAATAAATTCGATTTAAAATAAGCATTTACGTTGTGCACTATTTATCAGCTTTACTTCGGAAGAACACAACCATATTACGCTCTGTAGCTGTACTACGTCATTGCATGTCGTGATCATCCTGCGTCCTTCTGTTTACATGTCTGTAACCTGCTGTTCTATCTAAGGTAATATACCATTAATACAAATAAAAATATATAGAAACTGATATCGAAAGAACGCCCATACAGCTGTATTGCTGCAAGAAATTAAACAAACTCTAAATGTTTGGGCGCCTTTCCGTGCTGTACACATCATTACTTGCACTTGTCTGGAGAGGATGCTGCGGTAGAAGAGCCGACCATGGACGAAGGGGACGATCTTGAAGTTCTTGGTGAACAGCTGTATGATCTGATTTACCACAGACACGCAGAGATGGCGGGGAAGCTCACAGGTGAGGAGGTGACTCAAGAGGCAAATCACTCTGGATGTCACACAGCCAAAACAATGGACGATACACCCAAACTAAAACGATGCATTTGCAGTCACCATCTACCTCTGCCACTTAAGTGGTCTTATGATGTGAATGTAACCAGTCAGTCACCCCCAAAGGAAACCAGACAGAAACCACACAGACAGACAGCTTTAGGTTGTGGTGTTTTGGTTGCAGGCATGTTGCTGGAGCTTCCCGGTCCTGTGCTGAGCCAGATGCTACAGGATGAGGCGATGCTGACAGGAGCTCTTGAGAAAGCATTGAGAGCATTGCAGCTTCCCCAGGGAACCAGGTCAGAGACCCCATCCCGTTTCACAGCGGTCATGTGATTAACAACAACATGCTGTCTCACTCACAGAATGTGGTGTTGAACCGTGTTAAATGAACTGGAACTTTATGTATGCATTCGATCTGGGACGGGATCTTGGTTCTTCTGTCACTTGGTATACCGTTGTTTCCCTCTGTCTGTTTCAAGCAGGAAGGAGACGTCTAAAGATGACGACGAGGTGTCTGCGTCCTCGGACTCGCTGGGAGAACAGCTGTTTGAGCTGGTGGATATTTACAACACTGGCCAAACACAAAAGATCACTGGTAAACTATCAATGCAATGCGAGTGCAACGCCTCAATAAATCCCCTGGAGAATCAGTCCAACTAATGATTTCTGACAATTGGCTGACCATTGCATATAACACGTGTGTACAGAAAGGCCATTAGCATACACAGATGTCCTGATGTAGAGTGATGCAGTGTAAACTGTTTCAAGAGATCCTGATTGGACGTATAGCACGTATGACTGTGTGGATGGATATCACGATGGAGAACAGGATAGGTCATGTGCCCCCGTGTGCAGGGATGTTGCTGGAGCAGCAGAAGGAGGCCGTGCTGGCTCTGCTGTCGGAGCCGTCCCTCCTGGAGGAGCAGGTCAACCTGGCCGTGAAGACTCTGCAGGAGTGAGTGACATCATCATCCTCCTCCTTCATTACCGTCCGGCACCTCGGTGTTATCACATGTTAGCTCCTGGAGACTATTAGGGCGATTGCTCGATCAGCCTTTTAATGCAGTGCGTCGTCACTCAGAAAATTGCGCATCGATGTTGTCGTATGCTAACATCAGGAGTTCAACATTGTCATGCGTTATGGCCAGGAAACGATTCAGTCTACAGTACCTCAGAGACATTCCATTGTATTGCAGTTTCTTTGCCGGTCAACGTTTGATGTTGACTCATGTTCCATGTTAGTATTCTCTCTCTCTCTCTCTCTCTCTCTCTCTCTCCTCTCCTCCACTTTCTCCCTCCACTGCTCCCCTCCAGAAAGCCAGTTATTATACAGGTCAAGTGGTGATTTTCGTTTATGCACTGTTTCAGGCAGAAGGAAGAAGGGATGGACGTGAGTGACTCGTCGGATGCAGATGACATCGACAGGCTGGGAGAGAAGCTGTTCTCCCTGGTGGAGAAGATTGATGCGGCACACGCTAATGACATCACTGGTACTCACTTGCATGCACGCATTCCTACTTATGACGGGCTAGTGTTCATACTGCGTGTAAACCATGATAACCAGTAGGAGCGGTCTTCTTTGGCGGTAACAATAGTTCAAGTGTCAGAGGATGTATTATGAATAGATAGGTATCATTTCTGTTTGCATGGCTTTTAAATGGTTCTGGTTTCAACTCGTATCGTTTTCGATGTACTTAACATCCTCCTCCTGGCTGTCCTGTGCTTGTTCAGGTATGCTTCTGGAGGTGGACCCTGACACCATCCGGGAGATGATCAGCGACCAGCCCATGCTGGGAGCAGCGGTTCAGAAGGCACAAGCTGCACTGGTAACTCTAAATCGCAACATCAGAACTGTCTGTCTACACTAGATGTGTCCATGATATATAAACCCGTTTCTATCTTCCTGACAGGCAAACACATGGAGCAAACAGGATGACGAGCCAAACAGCAAATGAGTGTCACTTGTCCTGGCTATTCTGGAAGATACCGTGTTCAGTGAACACAGCATGTACTCTCCTCGTCCCCACACATGCACTGACGCGTGAGGACTAGAGGGATTCCAGTTACCTATAAGGACCATCGTTCCGTTTGTGTTGAGGGACCCATGTTTGATTTGGCTCGTGGGGGGACGGAATATCACGTGTCCGTTTCCTGAGCCATGAACGTGGAACTTTGAACTTGTGAAATGAGGCTGGATACTGTGCAATGTGGAATAAATAATGACAGCGTTTGAAATGGACACTGAGAAGAGGACTGTGTCCAGGTCGGCAACATACTTGTATCCACGTTATGGCATACTTAACATTTCAGCGTGGTATTATTTAGTTTAAAGATCATTTTCAGGCAGTGATGTAAAGTGAATGCTATACATTTTCTACATGAACAATGTACGATGTATTGCCAGCTGTGTACGTGTAATCAGTTCCCTTGTGTTGCTTCCTGAAACAGATAATGACACAACCAAGGCACACCGTGTTTCTTTCAAAGTGCTAAAGAGCGCAAAAATATCTTTATTACCATGTTTTTTTTGTCATTAATTTTACAAGGGTGCATTCTAAACACAAGAGGATAAATCACTATTATTCTCCAAACATTAGGGGACCTTTGGAAATCAATCAGGTGGTCTCTACACAGAAACATAACTGAAGAGGAGCAGGGATTCTAGGTAACACCAAATAATGAAGAACAAAAAAAAACAACAGTCAGCCATTGAAAATTAAAGTGAGATGGCAGTTTCAGTTCAATTAGTTCATTTCACATCCCATAACTGGCAATTTCCAAATGCAGAAGCCGTCGGTACAAATGATCAGAAAGTGAATTCAGGTATATTATCTAATCATGAGTCTTATCTGTACTTCAAAGCTAAAAATCAGGAAGAAAAAGAAAATTAGTTGCTCTCCACACACGTTAAATTGACTACGGCTTATAAATACAATCAATCAGATATACAAATATTTGGATAGATTTATTGTGAATCACATTTAAAATTGGTTGCCTCAGTCCTGAATCCTGCGGTCGCGACGGTCACTCCTAAGTTCCTGACGCTCTCGATGGGGAAAGATGGAAACGGAGCCCGGCTTAGAGGCTCGACTGGCATGGTGCCGACACATGGGCAGGAAACATGAAATAAATATGAAAAGGAAAAAAAAACATTCACGCCAAATTGTCTACCGTTCCTGGAAGGGCCGAGGCCTGCCAGTGCCCCCTGGTGTCTGGGAGCAGAACAGACTGTGCCCAAGCCAGCCCTCTGGAGCTCTACTGTTATGATGAGGGGACTGAGGAGAAGAGAACCCAGAACACACACACAACACACCTCCAGTCTCTCGAGAACCACCAAGTAGCCACACACATTCTACACACGCGCACGCGCTGAAGATGTGCTCGTATTCTCTTCCTCATCCACAAATGCTCAGATGGACCTGAGGCACACTGAAGGGATGATGAAACCGAACCAAACAGGTGAGGTCTCGGCCGTCCCCGTGTCAGCTCCAGTGTTTGGAGATGGGAGAGGTGTGCGTTAGGGGGCGGGGCCTCTGTCAGGGGGCGGGGCCTCTGTCAGAGCTCATCGTACCGTCTCCTGTACGGCCGCCACCTCTGTGTAGCACGGAGCGTCCCGTCGTCTCGTCCACGTGGGTCTTCATGACGTCGGCGTACATGATGCCTAAGCCTGTCTTGTGTGTGACACAAGTGAGTCTGGATACAGGAGGGGAAAAGAAGCCCTTTGTGAACAACGGTTGCCTGCAAAAGAAATCAATCTGGGGGGGAAAGTGTCTCAAGTCCGACGAAGCTGAGACGAGGCTGAGAGACGAGATGAACGAGTGGTTGGACGAGGGTCGTCACGCAGGTTCTCGTGGGGGCTTGGAGGAGGGGCGAGGTCATTCCTTCAGTGAGGGCAGTGTGCTTCGGCCGTTCCTGGGGGGTTGCCGCGACAACCTGTTAATGAAGTCTGTTCCAGAGCTGCTGTGTCGGCTGGGATGGGATGACTACTTAAGTGTTGGGTACTCTCTCTGACCTCCCAGACGACCCAACCTCTGCCTCCCTGCGCCCGACGGAGCGCTCGCCTGGAGGGGAGGGGGGGTGGGGGGGGAGGGGGGGTGTGAGGGGGGGTGTGGGGGGGGAGGAGGAGAAAACAATGAATAAATGATAAGCAGTAGGGATGCACCGATGAAATGTCAGATTACTATTACGATTGTGGTGTCCTTAATATATGTATTACATTATAAAAAAACATGAATCTGTAAAGAAATCATAGATGATGCATCAGCTATGTCGCCGGGTTTCACTTTGCGTAATTTTTTATTTTAAAAAGTAAAACATGATGTTTTCAAAAGTCAAACTCTTACCTGTGCAAACTGGGCGGGGTTATAGAAGGTCACGCCTCCAGAGGGAGGAGCTGCTTGGGCAGGGGGTGCCTAAATGGAACAATAACAATCGAGTTACCATGGCAACTCTCGTGTCATGAACTTCCCCCTCTCTGTGGGCTGTGTAGGGAGCAGTGAGCTGTGTGTGTCAGAGTTTAAGACCCAGATGTGCCTCTCCACATCATCATACAGAGAGAAGAGGTAGAGGTGGAGCCTCTGATGTGATGTCACAATTCGCATGATGACATCATCCTGCTGGACACCCAGGATTGGGGGGTGGGTCATGACGGGGAACAGAAGAGGCAACTTAGCCACGCCACGCCCCCCCCTGGTGTTAATAAGCATGCATAGCGTGAAGGGTTAATATGTTGCCATGGGAACAGTCCAGGTAGGGGGGGGGGTGCCTGTCTCCAGCATGGCTCCCACTTTCTTGTTGGATCAAATGACAAACGCAGCCGATGACATTAATTCTAGTGAATGGTGGCATCTCTTACTGGACACTGCCCCCTGTAGAGCAGGGACCATGCCTTCACATCCCACCTGCAACAGGCCGTACACTGCTCCTACTAGAGGATGACTGTGCTCAAATCAGAGGGCTGGCTTGGTTACAAAGAACAAAAAACGTTTGAGAGTTGTTGTGCTGGAGACAGACAGATTGGCATGGCAGAGAGGAGAGGCAGGCATTTTGGTGTGTGTGTGTGTGTGTGTGTGTGTGGGGTGTGTGTGTGTGGGGTGTGTGTGGGTGTGTGTGTGGGGTGTCAGGTGGTGAGGCGAGCCGTGAGATGAGCTGGGGTGCGGCAGGTGGGGTGGAGGAGGGGGGACGGGCGTGTTGGACGCCCAGCTAGAGGTACCTGGTTTAAATGCTGACTCACTTCTCGTGATAAAGAACTCATTGAGCTAGAGCGTGAGAGCTGAGGACAGCGGAGAGGAGAGAGACGACGGGACACACACAACCAAACACCCAGATTAATCATCCCATCAGGCAGATTATACCCTCCGCCACACCACACTTTCAGATTACACCGCCCCCACATTAGAGAGGATCAAACAGCAGCATGTATGTCATCTGAGCATGTCATCTGAGCGTGGGATTGAGACCATATTAGGCTGACAGCCAGTAGGGATGAAGTTATCTTGTCCTCCCGAGGAGTATGAGTGGTTATAAGGCAAAAATCTGACATGCACACTCACACACACACACACTCACCCACCCACACACTCACACACTCACACACTCACACACTCACACACTCACACACTCACACACTCACACACACTCACACACTCACACACTCACACACTCACACACTCACACACTCACACACTCACACACTCACACACTCACACACTCACACACTCACACACTCACACACTCACACACTCACACACTCACACACTCACACACACTCACACACTCACACACTCACTCTCTATTCTCACTGATGACTGTTAGCAGTGGAGCATCATGTTTGGATGAGAGCATGAGGGTGAACGGTAGAGCAGCCAACTACAGGGTTCCATACTGAGAGGTTAAAGGTCGTCCTACCTCCCCTGACCGTGTTCCTTCAAGCACGGGCGGCCCCTCTGGACACGGGGGCAACAGTGTGGGGTTGAACATCTGGAGGGAAACAAACACATCCAACATCATCACTTCTGACAAACGAGTTACTGTCGCCAGACGTCACAGGCTAGTATTCCCTCAACTGTAAGAATGGAGAGCTATGGTTTTATTTGATATGAAATAAATGACAATATGTGTGTGTGTGTGTGTGTGTGTGCTACCTGAGGGACAGCACTGGGGTTGGGAGCTCCCTGCTCCTGACTCGCCCCCATGTCTGGGACACTGCCCTCCATCGGCTGCTGCTCCTCTGAAGCTGAGAGAGAGAGAGAGAGAGGAGGGCATTAGGGAGAGAGCAAGAGAACGAGAGAGAGAGAGAGAGAGCGAGATAGGAGGGCATTAGGGAGAGAGCAAGAGAGAAAGAGAGAGAGAGAGGAGGGCATTAGGGAGAGAGCAAGAGAACGAGAGAGAGAGAGAGAGAGAGCGAGATAGGAGGGCATTAGGGAGAGCGAGAGAGAGAGCGAGTGAGAGGAGGGCATTAAGGAGAGAGCAAGAGAGAACGAGAGAGAGAGAGAGAGCGAGAAAGGAGGGCATTAGGGAGAGAGAAAGAGAGAACGAGAGAGAGCGAGATAGGAGGGCATTAGGGAGAGAGCATGAGGTAATAACAGACGATCTGTCCATGGGCTGGTGCAGGCGGATCTGTTTACACCCTCACACCCACAGCTACAAGGCGTGCCTACCTGCTCCAGGCACAAACAGGTTGGCTGGCATGGACATGGGCGCCAGGGGGGCAAAGAGGTCGGCCGGGGCAGGAATGGAGCCTCCGGGCTTGGGGCCGGTTCTGCCTCCCGGGTTCATCACGTCCACGTAGCGGCTCTTAGTGCCTGAGGGAGGGAGGGAGGGATCAATCATTTGGAATGTTCTCATGATAAAACATCATCCAAAGTCCTCACTTCTGGTGTGTGTGTGTGTGTGTGTGTGTGTCACCTGCTCTCCTGGAGAACATGTTGACAGGTGGACCTCCACCGGGGGGCGCCCCGGGTCCTCCAGGAGGCCCGGCCATGGGCCCCATCTTGGGGAAGCCAGAAGGCGGCGGAGGTGGGGGCTTGCTCTGGAGGTGGAGAAGGAGGAGGCAAAGTGATACATACCCAGTGTCACAGACAGACAAAAGTGACGAGTTACTTTCCAAACGACTGACACTGAGGTGGAGGTGTTTGATTTGTGTCCCAGTTGGCCCCGCCCACCCCCTCAGACACACGTGTGCAGTATGAAACCCACCTCCTCCTCGGGTTCCTCACTGTTCACCCACTTCTGCTTGTCCTCGTCCCAAACGATCTGAGAGAACACACACACACACACACACACACACAGACACACAGACACAGAGTCAGGGACAGAGGCACAGAAGCAGAGCGCTGTGTCCTCAGACGGGGACAGCGGTACAGGATGACCCAGGATCCTGGGTCAGCAGAGGTGCGGGACGGTTCAGGACTCACAGACTTGTTCTTGTCATCCGGCAGGTGGGCCTCATTCTTCCCTTTCCTATAGAGCCAGTTGAGCCAGCCACCACCTCCACCACCACCTCCTCCTCCTCCCTGCCGGAGGGAGGGACACAGACGGAGAGAGAGAGAGAGAGGAGGAACGAAAGAGAGATGGAGATATAGAGAGAAAACGTGGGAAAGATGGAAGAACGAAAGAGGAGGGACGGAGAGAAGAATGGAGAGAGAGAGAGAGAGAAGTGTGGGACGAGAGAGGAAGGGGAAAAGAGAGGAGAGATTAAACCTCATTGAAGAGAGCCTCTTGGAAGCGTGTGTGTGTACGGCAGCGTGCGTCCGTCTGTGTGCGGCTGTGCGCGCACCTTTTTGGGAGAGTCCTTCTTGGCCTTCTTGGGTTCCACCTTGCGGGGCTGCTCCGGGATGGAGGGAGGGGGCGGGGACGACTGCTTGACGGCTGAGTTGCTCCTCTCTCGGCCCCCCGAGTGATTGGAGGACTCGGAGACGGTGCGAGAACGCCGCCCTGGGGGGGCCCTGGGAGGGGGGAGGAGCCAGGAGAGGTACGGGTATGTTAGAGGACGGGTGGGGCAGAGACAGAGAGAGGATCATGGGGACCAGGCTGACAGGTGGGACCTACCATGTGCATTGAGGACTGTGAAGTCGTCCTGGACCTCCTCCCTGGGCCCTGAACACACACAAACACACACACACACACAGCGTTAGACCAAACACACACACAGAATAGAGACGGAGACAGGGCGCGCCGAGTCATCCACTGACCATGTGAGCCATCTGGTCGTAGAAGTCCATCTGGGGGGTGAAGTTGTTCCTGACGGGGGAGGCCGGCTGCTGCAGGTCCTGGGGGGGGGGCATGGACGGCTCTCCAGGGTACATGTGAGGAGGGGGCATGTGCTGGGGGGGGATCTGGGGCTGCTGCTGCTGCTGGGGGGGAGGGGGGTGCTGCATCTGGGGGGGCAGGGGCTGACCCATCTGGGGGGGTCCCATCTGCTGTCCGGGGTACATCTCTGGTTGGTCGGGGGGCGGGTGCTGCTGGGGGGGCAGGTGTTGCTGGGGGGGCATGTGTTGCTGGGGGGGCAGGTGTTGCTGGGGGGAGCAGGTGCTGCTGGGGGGGGCAGGTGTTGCTGGGGGGGCAGGTGTTGCTGGGGGGGCAGGTGTTGCTGGGGGGGGCAGGTGTTGCTGGGGGGGGCAGGTGTTGCTGGGGGGGCAGGTGTTGCTGGGGGGACGGTTGGTGCGGGTAGGGGGCTGCGAAGCCGTGAGCTTGTGGAGGGTAGCCCGGGATGGGGATGGGACCCGTTGGGCCAGGGAGGGAGGGGGCAGCCGGGTACAGCTGGATCCCCTCGCTGGAGGACTGAGGCTGAGAGATCATGCCATCCTGGAGGATGTTAGGGGGAGCTGGAAGACAACATAGAGCTGGGTGAGATGGGTGTGGAGTTGTTATTGTACTGAAGTGTTTGACATGGAAACATGTTTGCGTGTTACCTGGAGGCATCAGCTGCACACCTTGGGGAGGCGGCCCAGGTAGGAGCGACGACATCAGAGGGTTGTTGGGGGAGGGGCCATCCATCTCTAGGGATGGGGCATACGGCTCTGAAGGGCTGGCCTGGTCCAACTCAGAGCTGGGGGTGCTGCAGTCATACGGCTGAGGAGTGGCCCTGTCTGCGTTGTAGGATATCACCCCCGTCTGTGAATAGGATGGAACAGTCACACCAGGGATTTAGATGTGCTCTCACTCTCTCATCCTCTCACCCTCTCACCCTCTCATTCTCTCACTCACTCTCTCTCCTACTCCCCCCCCCTCTCTCTCCCTCCCTCCTCACCCTGATCTGTCCATCCAGCTGTCGCAGGTGAATGAGCCAGTCTGGCTCGTTGAAGAGCTCCTGCTCAGGTCTCTCCTTCAGCTGGGGGTCGAAGAACCGCAGCCTCACAGACATCTGCAATCAACACCAGAGACATGGATCAGACCCTGCATCCTTTCTCCCAGGGTCTTCCAGACAGACAGGGTCTTCCAGACAGACAGGGTCTTCCAGACAGACAGGGTCTGCCAGACAGACAGGGTCTTCCAGACAGACAGGGTCTTTCAGACAGACAGGGTCTTCCAGACAGACAGGGTCTTCCAGACAGACAGGGTCTTCCAGACAGACAGGGTCTTTCCAGACAGACAGGGTCTTCCAGACAGACAGGGTCTTCCAGACAGACAGGGTCTGCCAGACAGACAGGGTCTTCCAGACAGACAGGGTCTTCCAGACAGACAGGGTCTGCCAGACAGACAGGGTCTGCCAGACAGACAGGGTCTTCCAGACAGACAGGGTCTGCCAGACAGACAGGGTCTTCCAGACAGACAGGGTCTGCCAGACAGACAGGGTCTTTCAGACAGACAGGGTCTGCCAGACAGACAGGGTCTTCCAGACAGACAGGGTCTTCCAGACAGACAGGGTCTGCCAGACAGACAGGGTCTTTCCAGACAGACAGGGTCTGCCAGACAGACAGGGTCTGCCAGACAGACAGGGTCTTCCAGACAGACAGGGTCTTCCAGACAGACAGGGTCTTCCAGACAGACAGGGTCTGCCAGACAGACAGGGTCTTCCAGACAGACAGGGTCTTCCAGACAGACAGGGTCTTCCAGACAGACAGGTCTGCCAGACAGACAGGGTCTTTCAGACAGACAGGGTCTGCCAGACAGACAGGGTCTTCCAGACAGACAGGGTCTTTCAGACAGACAGGGTCTTCCAGACAGACAGGGTCTTCCAGACAGACAGGGTCTGCCAGACAGACAGGGTCTTTCAGACAGACAGGGTCTGCCAGACAGACAGGGTCTGCCAGACAGACAGGGTCTGCCAGACAGACAGGGTCTGCCAGACAGACAGGGTCTGCCAGACAGACAGGGTCTGCCAGACAGACAGGGTCTGCCAGACAGACAGGGTCTGCCAGACAGACAGGGTCTGCCAGACAGACAGGGTCTGCCAGACAGACAGGGTCTGCCAGACAGACAGGGTCTGCCAGACAGACAGGGTCTGCCAGACAGACAGGGTCTGCCAGACAGACAGGGTCTTCCAGACAGACAGGGTCTGCCAGACAGACAGGGTCTGCCAGACAGACAGGGTCTTTCAGACAGACAGGGTCTGCCAGACAGACAGGGTCTGCCAGACAGACAGGGTCTGCCAGACAGACAGGGTCTGCCAGACAGACAGGGTCTTCCAGACAGACAGGGTCTTCCAGACAGACAGGGTCTGCCAGACAGACAGGATCTTTCAGACAGACAGGGTCTTCCAGACAGACAGGGTCTGCCAGACAGACAGGGTCTTCAGACAGACAGGGTCTGCCAGACAGACAGGGTCTGCCAGACAGACAGGATCTTTCAGACAGACAGGGTCTTCCAGACAGACAGGGTCTGCCAGACAGACAGGGTCTTCCAGACAGACAGGGTCTTCCAGACAGACAGGGTCTTCCAGACAGACAGGGTCTGCCAGACAGACAGGGTCTTCCAGACAGACAGGGTCTTTCCAGACAGACAGGGTCTGCCAGACAGACAGGGTCTTCCAGACAGACAGGGTCTGCCAGACAGACAGGGTCTGCCAGACAGACAGGGTCTGCCAGACAGACAGGGTCTGCCAGACAGACAGGGTCTTCCAGACAGACAGGGTCTGCCAGACAGACAGGATCTTTCAGACAGACAGGGTCTGCCAGACAGACAGGGTCTGCCAGACAGACAGGATCTTTCAGACAGACAGGATCTTCCAGACAGACAGGGTCTTCCAGACAGACAGGGTCTGCCAGACAGACAGGGTCTGCCAGACAGACAGGGTCTTTCAGACAGACAGGGTCTGCCAGACAGACAGGGTCTTCCAGACAGACAGGGTCTTCCAGACAGACAGGGTCTGCCAGACAGACAGGGTCTGCCAGACAGACAGGGTCTTTCAGACAGACAGGGTCTGCCAGACAGACAGGGTCTTCCAGACAGACAGGGTCTTTCAGACAGACAGGGTCTGCCAGACAGACAGGGTCTGCCAGACAGACAGGGTCTTTCAGACAGACAGGGTCTGCCAGACAGACAGGGTCTGCCAGACAGACAGGGTCTGCCAGACAGACAGGGTCTTCCAGACAGACAGGGTCTTCCAGACAGACAGGGACACAGAGGGGAAGGAAGTGGCTAAATGAGTGTTTCTCAGTCAGTACTGCATGTGCATTTGTGTACAACTGTCTGTTGCTGTAAGGGAGACAGTGTGTGTGTATGTGTGTGTCTGCATGTTGAAGAGGTCTGTCATGATGAACCACTGATCAATGAACAGTGATCAAAGATTATAACAAATGATTACTATATCACTCTTACACATCCTTTTGCAACAGTTTGTGTGGTCGTGACTTGCACATGTCCTTGTCTAAAAAGCAGAACTGCAGCCTGCATCTCACGGAACCAAAGGAAACCACAAGCTTGCTTTCACGGTGCTCAGACAAACCACCCTGTCCTTGTATCACCAGACTCACTGTAGAGGAGTAACATTTAGTATACCTTCCTATCATCATATCATTGTATCATTAAGTAGCTTGTATCATTTATACAAGTCTTTTGCTGATTGATGCCAAAGCTTGTACACCTGTATAGTCACATGTTGGTCCTTGATAGAAGGGGGCTAAAGACTGTCTTGGTACACCAGCTCACTGATAAAAGGTGAATATATCCCACAGTGCATGATGCCATGTCACTCTGTACAGCGAAATGGAAGAGGAGAAGTGAACACTTCTGCTCCCACTGACCACCTGTTGAATAAAATGCTTTCTGCTATGCTGGCTGAAATCATGCTAACTTGGCTTCTAGGGGAAGAGTAACAACTCCCTAAATGTCATACTATATAACCTGCTCATGAATCTGTGTTCATGGTCCAAACCTTTGAGATACTTAATGTGGGTGTACCACACATTTGGACCTTGCCGATCTGCAATAAATACTTGGTAACTTTGTGGTAATTAAAAGGTACAAGGTACGGACTTGTGTACATCAGTGTGTGTGTACATGAGTGAGTGTGTGTGTGTGAGCGTGCACACACCTGTATGAGCTGGCTGATGAACACTGGGGAGTGGTAGGAGGGCTGCATGAGCACGCTCCTGGAGATGACCTCACAGTAGTGGAAGGCCTGAGCACACAGCCCAGCCTCAGCCAGACGACATGCATACACCAGCTTGAACACCTGCAGAGGAGGAGGAGGAGGAGAGAGGATGGAGGGAGGAGAGAAGGAGGAGGAGAGAGGATGGAGGGAGGAGGAGGAGGAGAGAGGGGGAGGAGGAGAGAGGGGGAGGAGGAGAGAGTGGGGGAGGAGGAGAGAGGAGGAGGCGGAGAGAGGAGGAGGAGAGAGGAAACAATGAACCACCAAACCAAGAAACAATCCTCAGTATTCTCCAAAAAGGTGCATTTGAAATCCCCCAAAAGGGTGCACTTGTTTTGCGTGCGTGTGTGAGGTGGAGTCGGACCTGGAAGTTGGGCAGAGAGACGGGCTGGGAGCCCAGAGACTGGGCGTACTCGTAGGCCTCTGTCCTCTGGATGGCCTCGTTGGTGGCAAACTGGTAGAAGGACAGGCTGGGGGAGAGAAGCAACCGTCACATGTCAAGAATCCTCGATGTGTTGTGTTCCTCGTCTGAGGGGTGGGTCCCTTGAAAACAAATCCAAACAAATCTTTTTGTGTGACTGACCTGTGGTTGGATCCGACCAGGACCATCTTGGTGCTCTTCTTGGTGAACACGCCCAGCCCCACCTGGGCCATCAGGTAGCAGAAGTGAGCCGCATCGAACAGACCCTTAGAGGCTAGAGCGCACACACACACACACACACACACGCCATAGAAAATGCATTCTTATTAACATAGTGACGCTTAAGCTGAACCCTGTTCTTTTTGTAGTGTGTGTGTGTGTGTGTGTGTGTGTGTGTGTGTGTGTGTGTGTGTGTGTTTTACCCAGAGTGTCTCCCATGGTGGTGATGGTGCGTGTGTCCAGGTCCAGGGTGTGCGTGAGGTTGGACAGCACCATGGCCAGATGG
>CAEFZP010001702.1:170000-185000 GCA_903064625.1 Mallotus villosus
CCCACAGCAGGCAGGCCGAGTCCTTGTCCACCAGGTCGTTGCTACGGGAACACTCCACTGCCTTGTTGTGGGCGAACTTGATGACGTCGACCTTGTGGGTCTCCTCCCTGGAGGGGCGGAGCCATGGAAAACAGATGATTCACTGACTGTTTATTTTGTGTGTTCAGGATGTCAGATGAATCTCAATCGCGACAAAATACCAGCGCCATTATCCAAAAGCATGTCATTTCGAAATACTTATATCAGATTAAATTGAGGGGGATTAAGTCGGATTGACTTGTGGTCATGGTAACGAAATGGGACGGATTAGCGCTAACGGCCTTGGTGATGCGGGACTGGCGTTGAATTTGGCGCTAAAGAGGGCGACAGGTTAAAGGTCATACCTGACCAGAGGACCAGGGAAGGTGCGCAGCTCAGCCTGGTCTGGGGTGTCCTGCAGCATGGTCTGAGGACAGAGGAGGGAGAGGAGGGTCAGATCCAGGCTCAGATCCAGGCTTAGATTCAGGCTCAGATTCAGGCTCAGATTCAGGCTCAGATTCAGGCTCAGATCCAGGCTCAGATTCAGGCTCAGATTCAGGCTCAGATCCAGGCTCAGATCCAGGCTCAGATCCAGGCTCAGATCCAGGCTCAGATCCAGGCTCAGATTCAGGCTCAGATCCAGGCTCAGATTCAGGCTCAGATTCAGGCTCAGATCCAGGCTCAGATCCAGGCTCAGATCCAAACAGCACTTATGGGCTTCAGAAGTCAATGGATGATCAAGATCACTTAAGAACTCATTAGGACACGAATCATGAACTGAGAATAAGTGTCCACTCTTTCTACCTCTACATCCTCTTTCTCTCTCTCTCTCGCCTGCTCTCGATCTCTCCACACTTTACATCCCTACGTCGAAGCACGCTGCCCAAACTTCACACCTTGTTATCACATTCGCAGACACGCTCAGGACGGACAATCTATCTGAGTTGCCCGTCGTCGTGACAATCACCGCCGCTAACGTCGGCCAACTCAACCACACGACTCATTTTAGACGTTCGGTTCGAATCAAACAGCTGGATGAGCCAGCCGGCGTCTATGCTCAAGCCAATCAGAAGAGGTCTGTCGTGGTCACCTCCATGTTGTGGATCTCCACCAGCGCTGGTTGGCCGGCGGAGGGGAGGTTGGGCAGGACCTGGATCAGCTGACCCCCGGGGCCGAAGCGGGCGCAGCGATGGGGTACGGAGTACTTCTCTGGAGTCACGGGGCGAGGGGGAGCTGAAGGGGGAAAGGAGAGAGAGAGAGAGAGAGATGGGAGAGGGAGTATGAGAGAGGGGGAAAGAGAGAGAGAGAGAGATGGGAGAGGGAGTATGAGAGAGGGGAAAAGAGAGAGAGAGAGATGGGAGAGGGAGTATGAGAGAGGGGAAAAGAGAGAGAGAGAGAGATGGGAGAGGAGGTATGAGAGAGGGGAAAAGAGAGAGAGAGAGAGAGATGGGAGAGGGAGTATGAGAGAGGGGAAAACAAAAGAGAGGGGAGAAAGATAAGAGTGACACAAAAAGGGGGAAAAAAATAGAAAACCAGAGATGAGACCCAATCCCACTTTCCTCTCATCAACCCCCCTAAGAAGCCCCAGTTTCCTCCCTCCTGCGTGGCGTCGTGTCCTTACGCTGCTCCGTGGCGGTCCACGTGCCGTCTGCGGTGTAGTCTCCCGTGTAGGGGTACTGCCCGTAATTCAGGGTGGCGTCGGCCTGGTCCGGGTACTGTGCGTAGGAGTAGTCCACAGCCAGGGTGGAGGAGGTGGCATCGTAGGCTGCGGCCACCAGGTCTGGCTGGCTGCGGTACACCTGGCTCTGGAGGCAGGGAGACCGGGGGGGAGGGGTTACACACACAGGCAATCTCTGCTTTCAAAAAGAACCCAGGAATAGGATAGGATGGCTTGGAAAGCGATAGGCCGAATGAACCCAAAGGGCACAAACCAGACACACACAGACACACACAGACAGACACAGACAGACCTGTTGGGATCGGGAGCTGAAGCTGCTGCGTCTGCTGTGCTGGCTGTGAGAGCTGTGGATGCTGTGGGCCGACTGCTCGCTGTGCAAACTGCGCCGGTCCATCTCCTCGCCGTAAGCGTCCCGCTGGCGGCGGTAGTCGTCGTCGAAGCTGGAGTCGTACCCGGGGTAGTAGCGCCACGTGTCGTCGTAGCCCTCTCTCCTGCAGGACCAACGGACCCCAGTTGTTATGGCAATGTGAAAAGGTAAGATCAGAGCAAGAGAGCAGAGAGAAGGAGATAAAGAGTGAGAAAAGCAGAGAAAGATGTTGAGGTGTTTGCGTGTTTACCTGGCAGGGTACGACGGCGGCTGCGGCTGCAGCGGCGGCTGTTGTGCTGCTGCTGCAGCGGCAGCTGCGGCTGAGTCTGCAGTTGTTGCTGCGGCTGCAGTGGCGGCTGCGGCTGCAGCTGTGGCTGCGGCTGAGTCTGTTGGTAGTAGGGGTCTCTGGCCCTGTAGGCCTCTGGGTCGTAGTTGTACCAGTACGACTGGTCGTAGTAACCTTGGTAACGGGGGTCGTACGCTCCAGCAGCGTTGTAGCCCTCCCACCTGCTGCGATCTGAGACGACACAAGCGAACGCCAGATGGTCAACATGAGCACGTTCGTTACGATGCTGTGACGCAACAGTGGGACTCCTATTACAATGTCATCATGCCAGCGTTTCCCTCACCTCCATACTCGTACTGTTTCTTGTAGTACTCTGCATAGTAATCATCGTAGGCACTTCGGTTTGCTCTCTGATATTCCTCAGGGTAACCTTGCCTGTGGAAAACCCAAGTATCAAAACATAAACGGAATGTAGCGGAGGGATTCATTTACAAGCATTAACATATTGAATAATTGCTAAATGGAATAGTTTTTAGAGTAAATTTGTGTGTTAGAGTAGGAATACTAAAAGGTTAACTACACGTGGCTGTAACTCCATCGCCACATAAGGTCACCAAGATAAGATGAAAACGCTCAGCAACACTTTACATTAACCCTAATGTAACTACATAGAAATACCTCAAGTAATAGTAATATGTACATACTAGGAACTGATATGTAGTTAGTCTTCATTATGGTTTATAAGTACAGGTTAGAATGCAAGTGAAACTTAGCATGGCGTCTAGCAATTAGCAACGGTCTCTAGCAATTAACATTGATGTTGTTTGTAGAAGATGATCAGGGGGTGCTAGGTCGGGGCTCCACTGACCGGGAGGATGGTCTGTCTGAGTACTGGCTGGTCCTGGAGCTGGGCCGCTCCACCTGGGGCTCACGGTACTGGTACCCTGGGTCTCGGTAGGCTGGGTTGGGTCCCTCATACCTGGGGTAGCGAGGGTCCGCTCGCCTGTAAGGGTCGTCCTGACAGACAAAAAGGTCAGAGTTTCAATTGTATCCTATGGACCGATGCTACGTTGTCGTGTCAACCAGACAAGGGAACAGAAGGGACAAGTAGATGCCCCTGCAAACTTTCCAAAGAATCCCTAAAAACGATAACAACAGGATGGATGGGTGAGGTCTCCAATACATACCGGGTAATACTGCTGGGCTCTGGGGTCCACAGGTGGGGGTGGGTACTGCCCTGGGGGATAGGGGGCTCTACCGTCTGGATACTCTGGATAGGTCCCCCCATAGTACCCTCCATACACCTGCCCGGGGACCGGAGGCAGGGGGCCGTAGCCCTGCTGGCTCCCCAGGGAGGATGGCGGTCGAGGGGGATCGGTGGGTGCTGGCTGGGTGCCTGGCTGTGGAGGCCCTGGTTGTTGTTGGGGAGGCCCTGGTTGTTGTTGGGGAGGCCCTGGATGTTGCTGTGGAGGCCCTGGTTGTTGTTGGGGAGGCCCTGGATGTTGCTGTGGAGGCCCTGGTTGTTGTTGGGGAGGCCCTGGATGTTGCTGTGGAGGCCCTGGTTGTTGCTGGGGCATGAATGGAGGCACCTGTCCCGGAGGTGCCGGGGGGTAAGCAGCCGTGGTCGGAGGTCCATTCCCCGCAGGAGGCCCCTGTGCTGGGGATGGGTGCTGCCTCTGTAGGGGTGGTGGATCTCCAGGGGTCAGGGCTAAAGCAGCATCTCCCTGGCCCTGGGGACCTGGCTTGGGGTTCAAGGACCTTAAGGGGCTCCTGGACCGGCTGCTGGATGCTTGGGGCCGCTGGGGAGGGGACAGGCTCGGGGGCAAGTGCTGGAGGGGCACTCTGCTCACTTCGCACCCCCTGCTGGGCATCTTTGGTCACCTGCAGGTAAAACCCTGGGGCGTTACTGGCCAAGGGCTGGCCCTGTGAGGTGGGAGGCGGGCCTGTGGCTTGGTTTGGGATCTGCGATTGGTGCATAGAGAAATCAAGTAGCTCAAAATTTGACGGTTGATTATGATTGGTGGAGGCGGCAACGGCTGTGGCAGAAGGAGGAGCAGGTGAATTAACAGGAAGAGAAGCGTGGTTGTCCCCACTCACTGATTGGCCCCTGGAGAGAGGGGGGCGGTATTGAGGCAATGGGGGGGGTGTTCTCTTGTTTAACCCCTTCCCTGCCGTCTCGAGCCAGATTGAGGGGGTTTTGTCCCGTAGGGGCAGGACTGAAGCTCGTTGGTGGAAGAGCAAAAAGCGGGTTAGGATTGAACGTCAAGGGAAGGGGACCAAGTGGCAGAGGATTGGCCACGGGTGGCTGCGAGGGCGGTCTCACAGGAGAAGTGGTCTCCCTGGGGATGCTCAGATTGGCTGCTTGAGGTGCAATCACACTGTAATTGGATGCCGGCGGGGCGATCAGAATGGGCTGGTGGAGGGAGTCTGCCACCAGGAGGGAGGCGTAGCCCATGTGGGCCAGGGGCTCCGACGGCAGCCCCTCACTCACCTTGGGGGGATTCTCCATGTTCTCAGAGGCGCGATGTGGGGGCTGAAGGTCCAGGGGACCCATCCTCCGGGGGCTGAATGACCTCAGAGCTGGGCTCCCTGAGTGGGGCGAGCACTGGTGGAGCAGCTGGGGCCAGGAGGATGTTGGCCCCCAGGCTGGCGGGGTCATGCTGGGCCCAGAGAGTGGTGGCTGGGCTCTCACAGGGCCGCTGGGCCCCGTGGGCCCGGGACGAGGGCCGCGAGTGGGGTGAGACCCAGGGGGTGTGTGAGAAGGGGAAGCCCAGCCATTGATCCAGCACCAGGACTAAGGCCAAGCACTGCTCCAGCTCCGTAAACATTCTCCAGGTTGTCGGGTGGCTGTTCCAGATTGCCAGTTACTGCATCCGTCCCCCTCTCCGCCACCATCCTCGCCCGGTCTACTTCAGCAGGCCGCACCCCAACGCTGTGGGACCTCACAGGCTCAAAGGAGCTGTTAGCACTGGCCTGGAAGATGCCTGTGGGCTTGGGTGGGCTGGGGGTGGGAGTCTGGCTGTGATACATCCTCTCCTGGGGGCTCTGGTGGTGAGACCCGGCCAAGTCTCCAGCGGGCGAGGTATCGATCTGCTCAAAGTACCCGCCAGCGGCTGCAGACGAAAGGGCATCGTCAGAGGGCCGAGGGCTTTCCTGTTGGATAAAGGTGCCCACCACCCCTTGGTGTCGGCGTGGACCAGGGCCGGTTCCACTCCCGTGGCTTACGTTGCTGTAGCTGGAAGACACACTGGCGGACCTCATGGGCCGGGCTACAGAGTCAGGGGTCTCCAGGTTAGGGCGGTCTCCTCCCTGGGCGACTGGGATGCTCAGGGGCTGACTGGGCAGGACCTCCTGGTTAGGGGACACATTCCAGGTTCTCCACATGGTCAAACTGGGGCTCCGTGGGCTGGTGGGCGTGGGGATTCATCGGTGCCGCATAGTTGCCGTCGTTCATGTAGGGCAGTGAGGGCTCGGCAAGAGGTGGAGGTCCACGGTAGCCCAGAGGGACCTCCGGACCTGGAGCAGGGTGAGGGGGTGGGTACTGTTGTTGTTGGTGACCTCCGGGATGACCCTGGATGCCGTTCACAGCCTGTCCTTCTCCAGCCAGGGTCTCCTCATTCTCCACGTCATTGCCTTTGAAGAACATGGAGATGGTGCCAGAGTCCTGGGTGTAGAGGGCCGGGCCGGGGGTGGCTCCATGGTGGGATCCGGCCGAGTCGGGCCTGGTTAAGCCAAGACCAGAACCAGGACCAGCACCCATCTGGTGATAGGCTGACTCCGGAGGGGGCTGGTTGAACCAGAAGTCCTGGGGGCCGGAGCTCTGGCTGAAGTAGCTCTGAGCCTGAAAATGGGAGTTGTGTTGCTGGAGAGGGTTAGCAGGCCCGGCTGGGTCAGGCCACTGGGAGCTGGAGGGCCTGTCTGGGTGCTGCGGAGGTGGCTGAGCTTGGGGGTTGGGGTGAGAGTAGGACTGGGGGTGGGGGGGTGTCAGAGGAGCGTGGTGGGGCGAGTGTGTGTGTGGAGGCATCTGAGTCGTCTGGGGAGGGTTACTGAACGGCTGAGGTTGAGGGTCACTAGTGGGCTGGAAATAGTTCTGAACGGAGGGGGGGCGGTTTACCTGTTCAGGAGCCCATTGGTTTGAGGAGGGAGGCACAGGCTGGAAGGGCATTGGTTGAGGGGAAGGGTTGCCTTGGTAGCCCTGGATGTAGGGTGCCTGGCCAGGCAGGGGGGCGGGGGCTAAGGGAGGAGGTCCAGGGGTCACAGAGGGTGTTGGATCCCTAGAATTGAAATAGCCCTGCTCCGGTCCGGGAGGTGGATGATATGGGAGTTGTCCTGGGAAAGGGACAGGGGACATTGTACTGTGGGGAGTGAAGAGACTCACACCTGGGGTGGAAGAGGGCGGAGGCATGGCCTGGGCCCCCCCCTCCAGAGGTTGAGATGGCATCCCTGGTCCTGCACCAGCCTGGGAGAACATCCCGGGGGGAGGAGCTTGCATAGGCTGGTGATTGCTATTGGGAGGCATGGGGTGGCCTCCCACAGCCATTGGTGGAGGGGCTTGTCTGCCGAAAGCAAAGGGGTCTGTCATTGGCTGAGCAGCGGGTGGGGGGGGCCATCATGGCGGCTGCTGCTGCGGCTCCTGCTGTATGCTTGTGGGGCCTGTTTCTCCTAAAGGCGTTGGGGCCGGCTGCTGGGGGAGGGTGGCCAGTGGCCCCTGGGGGAGGGTGGCCCAGGGGCCCCGGGGAGGCCTGTCCGAGGGGGGGGCTGCATGGCTGGAGGTATGAAAGGTCCCGAGACCAAGCCTTTCTGTAGGGACGTCACTGAAACGTTTGTATTCAGGCGTGGCTGTGGGTAGAAGAAAGGAAACAGGCGAGTCACTGTGTTGCTTACAGTACGCGGATAGAGAAATGTTAACAATTCGTCATTGATGTATCACAATTGACCATAAGAAATCCCATGTGTCAGAAAATCCACAACTCTGAAAGATTCCCAATATGACACCTGACGATTAACACTAGATCCCCAAAACATTATCCTTCCAGTCAAAATACACTGCAGGTTTTATTGCCATATCATTTCTTCTGAAAATGCAGCCACAACCACATTCTACCAGTTTGCAGAAAACATACAAATTCCAGAGTAGCTTTAGGGATTTGTTCAGCAAAATCTTTCCAAACGCTTATTCACCCAATTGACTAAGATGGTCTTTACAGAAGCAGGTGATATATATTTAGCTAGCCTCTCTATTGTATGACAAAAATGGTAGAACAGTTGTTGATTTCAGTTGGGTCTGACTGTCAAAACTGTCAGTCAACACAAATGCCAAGAGTGATTAAGATCATTCTAATCTTGCATTTGAACTTTGGAGTTTAGAGCCTTTACCTGAAGGAATATCATCAGGAATCGAATACACAACAAGAAGTCTTCCTTATGTGCCTTCAAACAGCAAACCGGAGAGTCATTGGCAGTCAATTCAAGGCGTAGGATATAGCTTAATGAAATCTAGCCTTGAAAACCGGGCGAGAGCTAACCCCCTCGTTTAGAGTTGAGCCCTGCCGTTACATAGAAATATATTTGATTGCAGGCGGCTAAATGCCCACCAACTTCTATGTAGCTAGCGTTCATAATAACTATGAGTACAGTATGAAGTCAACAGTGCCATGTTTCAATATTTCTCACATCCTAATCTCCTGGATGTATTGTATGCCAAGTGTAATCGTCCAGCAGAATTGTAATTAAGTTAGCAATCCAGCTAACGGTAGCCGGTTCGCTAGCAACCTAGTCATCTATCTAACCACAGCTGCTTAATAAATACTGGCTAGCAAATGTGTCATTGCCCATCCATTGTATGACACCACAGCATTGTTGACCAGTTTGCTGACAAGCACATCTGCAATCATTATCTAACTAACACCGCATTAACCACACTGGGCAACCATTACGCTTTCTACAGCCCCACTCTTGACAGCTAGTAGGTTAGATAGCCAAATTTGCTGGATGACAGCTTTGTACATTTCGAGACAGTGGCAGTGCATGCACCGAACCAATAAATCAGGTTAACAAAATTCACTGTTCGAAGAATTTCCTACGAGGTAACTATATGGTCGCGTTGGCTAGATACTGACAATAATTTCCAAGACTGACTGAAACACAATTCGCTATCGGACCTTCACTTCGGACATATTCTTTTTACGTGACTGACCAGTTAGCAAGCCAGTCGTGGCAGGCTAGCTAGGAAGCTAACCGAATACCCTACAGTTTAGCTAATGTCTCAAATGCTCACTTTAACAAAATAGCAATATATTATATTGGGAATACGACATAATCTTTACTATACAAGACATCATAGACTTCGAAATACTGAAAAATGAAAATGAGAGTCTTACAAATGTTCAGAACAGTGAGGCTGACACATCGCCGCCATCTTCAATGAACACATCCTCCTAGGCTACGTGTACATGGGACGTCACAATCCCAAACAACTGTTGCGTCACTACAGGTCAATCTTGAGTGATTTACAGCAGGTGGGTATTAAATGGACAGTAGAAATAAAACAATTATTTGAGTAAAAAATTATCTGCAATTCATGTAATGGGAATTTTCATTGGGTACAAGGGTATTTATCCAGCTAATAATCAACCGGAAATTGATTTCATCGAATGATGCCCTCTTGTGTCTTGGATACGAAATTAGGATTGCTAAAAACATTATTTATTAGATGTTTCTAGAAGGCGAATTGAGACTGGATGTATTGTTATTATCCCTCCTTCTCTTTGTGTCCTTCTGAAGGACGCTCTCACTCGTGATGCTGGAAATCACAAATGGAGGAGAAAATACAGTGCAGTTATTTTGTTAGAATTGCAAGAAGTAAAGTATGGTTTGGTTATAGTGAGGACATTTAGGAGCAATTCACTTAATGTCAATACATTTATTAACGTTAATGTTCAAAATTTGGATTCAGAACCAGATCCACTACAACCCAACTGCAGTTATATCAATGTATCAACAGAGGGCGACAAATAGTCAGACAAAGTAGGGAAGCGACATCCCACAGCCAGAGTACAGAAGTCTTAAAAGTCTTCTAGACTCTTTGCCACAGCCTCTCCCCAGTTCACATCGTGAGCTCTCAGGGAGGGAAAGCAATTTGAGGATGTCTATTCACTGGTCCCATTAAAATAATGAATCAGTTAAAAATATACTCTTTACTGAATTACCGTGTGTGTGTCTGTGAAGTAGGTCAATTTGTGAATTCTGTGAAAACAAATGCACAGACTTGTTTCGATGGTAGCGTGGGTATGAAATCATCCTCTCTACGTCTCAGCCCACAGAAACACATCACCACATGCATCATTTGGTTAAAAGTTGAAAGATTTAGGCCTCGGGTCAGAAGAACCGACGCAGACACAGGGACAGGGGTGTGTAGAGTGAAACCACCTCCGCATCGTTTGAAACGGTGCGCTGCACGTGTTGCCCACTCTCGTTCACACGCCCTCCTGCCACCGACTCTCGCTCAGACACGTCAACCGAAACCTGGCCCCTCAGCAGAGTGTGTCTGGAGCCTGTGGGCCATGGGGCAGGCTGGGACAAGGCCTCTACAGCCCGTGTGTGTGTGTGTATGTGTGTGTGTGTGTGTGGTGTATATCTTATGATTAACACATGTTGTCTGTGTACATACGTATGTATCCATGTGTGGTGTGTGTGTGTGTGTGTGTGTGTGTGAGAGAGTCTAGAGCCAGTGGGCCACAGGGCAAGCAGGGACAGAACACATGCAGCCCCCTGGCCTGGCACAGAGCCCTGACCTCTGGAGGGAAAACATCGCCCACTGTGGTCTCATACACTCTCTCATACTCTCCCACGAGTTCCCACGTCCTCCTCTCTAATAGGAGCTACGACCCAGGGGAAGAGAAGGAACACAGGCACTTTATGTAAACATTCTATATGAATAGCCTGAACTAACAATCTGAGTGTGTAGTATGTGTGTGTGTGTGTCTCTGTGTGTGTGTGTTTTCATTTGTTATGACGTTCACCACCATGGCATGGATGGTCTCTCATCTTCAACTATCTGTAACACTCAACTACATTGTCAAGTGCAGGCCGCACTGTGTGTGTGTGTGTGGACTTCTGTGAATCACTGTATACATCTTTGTTGCCACACTGTTTGTGAACAACAATTTGGTTTAGTTGCATAGATGAGTTCACTCCATGATCTTCCATTTGTAATAGACCCAGGTCTGGTGGCCAAAGAGAGGCAACAGTGTCATCTGCCCTCAGAAAGGCTCTCCTCCCTCTCACTGGGGTAGTTTAGGGGGAAGCTGGGAGAATGGAGACTGTTTGCTTAACTGCTGTCTAAACTTGCGATAAGCCCCCGAATATTGACTTTAGCCTGTCGGTCTGCTCCTAGCCTGACTCTCTGTGAACAAAGGGAGGGGTCGTTTGACTAAACGTGTCTTCCTTGCTGGGACACGTATGCAGGGGCACAGCTGTCAAGATAGGAGAAGAGTTGATAGCTTGGATAACAATCCATTTATCGATGATAACACCTTGGACGTGCAGAGAGCAAGGATTTCCACGGGGATTCATACGTGTTGGAGAAGAAACCAAAACACACACACACACACGTCAGTACACTCTGGCTGTGATAATTGAGAAAGGGGAGGAACACGTATCACGCGTTCAAGTTTACGAGGAACACGGCACTCTGGATGATGATAGATTCGCCTCACATCACGGGTCCAAATAGAAAACTTTCTGTTTAACTCAAAGTCACTGCTTCTTGTTATTTACCCATGCGAGAAAGAGAGTACTGCCAGTATGTCAACCTGTGGTTCAGCCTGTGGTTTATGTTCTATGTGTGGGGGTTTGGAATATTTTCATGCTTGTTGTCGCTCTCTAGATTTAGCCAGGAAGTCAGAAGACCATGAGAAACAAAAGCTTCATCTAAAAAACCAACAGATGTTTCACAGCCTGAATATGATGTGACAGCACTCAACAGCGCCCTGGCCTTCTACTGTAAATAACTGGTTGTAAACAAGTCAAGCAGCCCATAGCAGGGGTGCAGGTGTGCATTGTCACCACGAGCTCATGTTCCTGAAGTTGGCGCCACCACACTTGGCACGTCGTAGAGAGAGAGAGGGCTGGCCATGTTGACATGCTCCTGGGCTCCTGTCCTCCGCGTGATACTGGGGCCTCTCTGGAGGAGTCGGGAGGGGAGGCGACGCCTGGCGCCCAGTGAATCTGAGGATCGTCGCCCGGTCCTCTCTGTCTGCTGTACCCTGCTTGAATTCTGGCAAACCTTCTCCATGGGAACGCAGAGACTGTGTGTGTGTGTGTGTGTGTGTGTGTGTGCACGTGTGTGTGAGTTTCTGTGCGAGTTTGAGCGGAGAGAGAACTGGGAAATATTCGACTGATGGGTTTTTCTTTGCTCCCACGGTATTCTGAAGCTTTATGTGTGTGTTTATGTGTGCTTGTGTGTTTGTGTGTGTGTGTGTGTCTGTGTGCAGTGAGACTGTGGGACAGTAGGACTGTGGGACCCCTCGCTGCTTAAGTGATCAAACAGGCAACATCAGCCATCTTCATAATCTAATCTCCAGAGAAAACACACGGTGGAGGTGAGCCAAGCCAAACAGCGGAGAGCGACAGGACCAGAGCGTCTCTGGACGCTCCGACAGACAGTGAGCGTGGGGCAGGGGGAACCAATAGGAACAAGCGTGTCATTCAGAGACAAACAGAGTGCCAAGGGGGAACCAATAGGAACAAGCGTGTCATTCAGAGACAAACAGAGTGCCAGGGGGAACCAATAGGAACAAGCGTGTCATTCAGAGACAAACAGAGTGCCAGGGTGAACCAATAGGAACAAGCGTGTCATTCAGAGACAAACAGTTCTGTGGCGAGCGCATTCTTTTTCCTCTACACTTCCCTGTGAGGACATCCAAAGTAAATCATTGGCTTCTATCTTGCTGCTTATACCTATTCTTTGGATTTTGGAATCTGGTTCCCAAGAACCTCTCCATAGGGGCTGAGCCCACCAGTGGGGGGCAGTGTAGTCTAGAGTCATTAATCCAATTTCATAGGACCCAAGAGGGTTTACAGAAAGCGACCATAAAAGGAATTGATAAAAATACAGTTCTTGGGCACTAACCACTGAAATACTGAACTGTGCACTTCTGATCCTTGATCATTTACTATTACATATATACGACGTATATGTATATATATTACATATATATGCTGCTTTGTTTAAAAAGTCTCTGCCAAATGAAAACATTTCAAATGTAGCTGGAAAATGTAAATGGAACAAACCCATGAAAGAGAATCACGCACACTGCATCAGTGCCTCCCTCTACATAAGGGTGCTGGATTTGGTCACGCCTTGTCTCGTTTTGAAGAAGTGAGAACAAAATACAAATGGAAAGCTGCTGTTCTTCCGCAAACCATTCTCAACAATGGTGTGAGAACGATGGTGAGATCCGCACTAGGGTAGCACAGTGAGGTGAAGAGGAAAGAGGGTTGTGCTCAGTATCTCTCTCTCTGTGGCGTATGAAAAAAATACATAGAAAGGAGGGAGATAGGAGCACTGTATAGGAGACCACGGGAGAGAGAGGGAGTGGCGGGGAGGGGGGGGGAGAGATGTCACATCTGTTGCTGCCCCTCCCCTGGGGGACTGGGACCCTAAGACACAAACAGAGGCTCCCACAGACTGGAGCAGGCCTCACTCTGCTGCTCATGTCTCTATTAGAAGCAGGTGGGGCCACAAAGTGACAGGGGGCGTGGGTCTCCATATAAGGAAGTACGATGAAAAAGAATAAGACTTTTTTTCGAATAAAAATCCCAGGGGCCTTCGACGTAAAAGTCCCCCTTTCCACATTCTTGGTTTCTTCACGCGAGGCCATCTGGGGGAGGACAAGTCGAAGAGCTGTGAAGACGGCCCCCGTCACGGTGTCTGTGGCTTGCGGTCTGGCTCACTCCTTGTCAGAGAGGTGTTGAGTTTCCCCTTTTTACACGCTGGAACTCTGGCCTCTCCGGCTCCTAACCAG
The DNA here is from genome assembly GCA_903064625.1 of Mallotus villosus. Taxonomy (NCBI): domain Eukaryota; kingdom Metazoa; phylum Chordata; class Actinopteri; order Osmeriformes; family Salangidae; genus Mallotus; species Mallotus villosus. The sequence goes on from CAEFZP010001702.1 coordinate 183,377, forward strand.
CCTCTAATGGGCCATTTCACAGGGGTCGCTTCTCCTTTCTCCACGGCGTCAGCTGTGAGACCCCACCTTGGCCCCACACTGGCATGTGCCTCTCCACTCTGCCCAGCGGTGGGGCTCGGGCCCAGCGTTCAGCGGGGTTAGCGTTTCACCGCGGCAGCTGTTGGCACCATGTCCCTCGCCCTCCCCCCCCCCACCCCCGACTGCTGCCCGACGGCACGCAGCCCCGCTGCTGCACACACCCCTCCAGCATCCCCTCGAGGACCTTCACCCCGTCTCTCACCCTCCTCAACACTCCGCCCCCCTCCCCCCGTTCCTCAACCCTGGCCGTGAGGCCCCCCACACATTAAGGATCACATGACAGGCTAATGTGGAGACACAGCACGAGCGGTCATCAGGGGCTCGTGTTGTCCTCCGCCCTGGGGCCCTCGGACAGCTCTCCACTCAGTCTGAGTGAGCAGGATCTACGTTGGGGGTCAGAAAACCTCTGAGTGACCCATTACTCTAAAACACACAACACGCACCAAACCACAAAAACGAACCCTAACGTAAACTACACGCTACTTATCAACACGTTCCGGATGATAGATTAGGAGTCTAATGTAGTTGCTGAGTGCCTGCACACCACTGTAAATTGTGTAGAGTATTGCTAGTCTAGGCCCCTCGGCCAATGAACAAGCATACGAAAGTGCCTTTCCAGTTTTCAGTACAGTTTCACGACAAGATGGAGTCTGTTTGACCACCCATGTCTCTTCTGTGTGAAGCACAGCTGGTGTGACGGGCCAGAACAGTATCAGGAGGGGGCACAGGGGCTTCTAGCTCCCAGTAGCACCAGGGTCACACTGGGATTGGAGGGACATGGAAATACTGTACATCCTGGCAGCCCACTCTGGGGAAGAAGAGAGACATCAAGGAAAGAGAGACACGAGAGACAGTTGAGAGGGAGTGGGAAAGAGAGAGTGAGAGAGAGAGAGAGAGAGAGAGAGAGAGAGAGAGAGAGAGAGAGAGAGAGAGAGAGAGATGAGAGAGAGAGAGAGAGAGAAAGCATGTGTTTGAGAAAGGGAGATTAAGAGGCCGAAAAATAGTTACTGTGGATAGATAGACAGATAGACAGACAGATAGATAGATAGATAGATAGATAGATAGATAGATAGATAGACAGACAGACAGACAGATAGATAGATAGACAGATAGGGATAAAAGGCAAGCAGTTAAGGAGGGATGGAGGGAGGTATGAGAGGAATTATCTTTGACATTTCTCTCCCTGGCCTCTCCCAGCCCTGTGGAGGAATGGGATTCAGACGGCGCTAACTAATCACAGACTTATTCCTGGCAGGCTGTTTGTCACAAGGTGACAGATCAACGACGGAGGGGACGGGGGCGACACGCCATCCAGTCCTCTTAAATATAAACACACTCAGACATCCTCCCTTCTTCCAGACATGCCCGGAGAGGCTAACATGCTAGCGTCTCTCGCGTGTCTCATACCAGCCCCGCCCACACCACCAGACCCCCTCCGGAGGCCTGACCCCCAGAACCTACGCGTGAGTGACAAGCGGCAGGAGGGACGGGGATCCCACTGTGTTTTGGGAAAGTGGAGAAGCTGGTGAGCGCGGGTTTCTCCTCC